>WSUD01000011.1:0-74497 GCA_019633495.1 Tulasnella sp. 427 | reverse complement strand
TCGGTGGGGAAGGAACCGGGAACGACTTCGATTCCGAGAGGATCGGTGGTGAATCTGGTTGGGGAGTTGGTCGGGCTGAGAGGGACGAGTGGTTGGGCGAGCCAGTGGACCGCTTGCGTGCCGTTGACGCCTCGCCCGATTTCGAGGTGGACGAGGTAAGGGTGGAGAGCTTCGAGCGCTGCCGGGGGTAAGATCACGACGTCCTGGTCGTCGTCCCACCACCACATTTTCCCGGCTTTGACAATGACTTGAGGGCCGCTATTGATATGCTCTTCATCGAAGGGGGGAGATAGCGCAGCGCCCACGAACTGCGAGATGCGAAGCAAGTCGGTCATGGGCACGTCGGTCTCGAACGTCAAGTCCACTCCTGGGCGGAAGGAAGCCTCGTCGGAAGGTTCTGGATTGGTGACGAGGCGAATGTGGTTGAGCCTCTCCTGTGCGGATATGACGAGCTTAGGCGAGGCTCGGATGATGGGTCGCGTGAGGAGGTCGAAGAGCCTCGGCTCCTGCTGCGCGGAAGACTCCTCGGCGGGGATCGCGAACAGCTGAGGAGGGACGGCGTCGTCGATAAGCCTTCGGCAGCGAGGAGCGACGATGCGGCTCAAGAAGCACGTGTGGAAGTGCGCGGGGACGTTCTTGAGCAGCAAGCTATGCAGCTCGGACAAGTGGATCGCAGGCGCGGTAGGTTCGAGTAGGCCGTTGGCGAGGGAAGCCGACGCGTCGTCCGAATCGGTCGTGATCCCAACCAGGACGAGGGACTCGAGTTCGGGGCTTGCGGTGAGGATCTCGACCATGAGGTGGAGTTTCGGGGGGTTCATGTGGAGGTCTTTGAGCTCCAAGGACTTGAGGTTCCGTAGTTGGGATTTGCACGCCGCGGTCCAGTCCAGCGACGCGGATGTGAGGGAGATCCGCTCGAGAGGGGCGTCCTTGGGAAGGTTGAACAACCACGATTGACGGTAATGCCACGAGAAATGCACGCTCAGCTCTCGGAGCTTTTCCTTCCCCGCCGACTCGATGTTGCGCATGATGCGCTGCGTCGCGTTTCCCTTGTACTTGAACGACGTCCAACGCGGGGCGTACTTGTGCGTCATCTCGACAAAGTCCTCGACTTTGGAAGGTAAGACCGAGTCGCTGGAGGAGGTGCAGCACTCGATGGCGAGGCCGCTGCTCTTGCTCTTGTGGAGGAACAAGCGCAGCACGTGCGGCGGAGCGTCAAAGTTGATGCGTGTCCAGAAGCTGGGCGTGTTGCTGACGATCTTGTGCCATGCTTTGCATACGCGGGCGAGGCGTTGGAGGGTGTGGAGAGTGTAATTCCTGTGATCGAAGGAGAGTAAGAGGATTGTCGAGAGGAGTTCGTTGGGGAGCTTGTGGACGGGAGAAAGCGTGTTGCGGTAGCGCTTAAGGTGGGCGACGTGCAGGTCTGATTGGGATTTAAAGGCGGAGAAAGCGGCCTCGATCGCGGTGATGTGGTAGTCGAGCTGAGAGTGGCATGCATTCGACAGCGGATCCTTTCTGTAACAAGAGCGCGTGCACGGTTAGAATATATTGCTGAGGTGAGGTGTTGAAGCGCGGCGCGGCAAAATGGAGAAGCGAGGACAGGCGGCGTGTGGAGCGACAAGTAGATGTTTCCTTTTAAGAGAGAAATGAGATGACGTACAGAGGGACTGTACCGTTTTCGTAATGTATTGAATTCTGCAGGATCGTGAGTGCTTGTTGGATCGCTTCTTGAGACGGGGGGTTCGGACAAGCGAAACAGCTCATTTCGACGGCGTTCTGATGCGGTTAAGCGACAATGGTCTGGGAGGATCTGGAAGGACGGTTAGTGAGACGAGTGAGAGCGCAAAGATAGAAGCCAGACTGACTGGTGAGGGTAGCGTAGTGGCGGGGGATGGAGGGATGGGGCAGGGATGAGGATGAGGAGGACAGCGTCTAATATCACAATTCCCAGGTTTGCGGGTGTTTGTTGAGTTTTGGGATCCGGGGGGGGGGGACGCTTTTTAGGGCCTTGTAAGCTCTTCTGGTGGACAACACGTGCAAAGATCACGACTCGTTCAGGGCCATTGAACCTACCTTTCATTCCCAACCTCGGCAACTTCCACCCACACCCCCATGACTGACCAAATTAGATAAGCGGCATTTACGGCATTTTAACAGATAACGGAGACCTTGCCCACAGACAAAGTGTACTCCCTCCCTTTAATGCATGCATTAGATGATGTACATATTGGGAGTGTAGTTAAGGGGATTGTACTGTCGGCTAGTGATGTGCCTGGTTCCTTTGGTCTCTCATCCAATCACTCAGTCGCCTTTGTTTGGCACACCTTGGACACCCACCAACAAAGGCCACCACGTCGCAATATAACCCACCCTCGACTCCATCCTCTCTTCACTGTTCCCTTCGGACCCCTCCCACCCTCCTTACTCTCTCTCTCTCTCTCACTCCTGGCCGGGCCAGCGACAACAAACCTTTAATATCCACGTTCCTTAAAATAATACCATTGGTCGCTCTCAACTCGGCATCCGCTTCGCAAGACACCACATAATTACCAAATATAGTATATTCTGATGCTTAGGGCGGCCAACCAGAATCGTGAGTCCCATGCAAACGTACACACATGCGGTCCCCATCTGCCCGCCTCCATCCTGACCGCTGACCTTGAACTCCGTCCCTCGCTTCGGGATTTCCCCCGGCCGCTTCGCCCGTCACTCGCAACTCGCAACCCACCAATCCCACCACCGCCAGAGCAATCCGAACACCAAGACACAACATCTCTTCTCTTGCGGATACATGCTATTCCGGACGTCCTTCTCTTCCCGTTCTCATCCTCGGACCCACCTTCCCCTGCAGGTGCCCACCTCCGGTCCGGTGTCGCCCACTCTGCCGTCACCTCCGTCTTCGGGCCCAAGGAAGCCAACTCCCAAGATACCATTCGTCCCGCGTATTCCAACTTCCAGACTTCCAACCGCCATCACGCCCGCTCGTACACCGTCCACGACAAACCCAGCAACTCCGTCCCCGAAATCGCGATCTGGGTCTCTCTATCGCCCTGTCGAGAGAACATGAACATCACGTTGTTCGAAGGATGGCGCATCGTCGTCCAAGTTCCTCTCGGGGACTGGGAATCCCAGTTTTACACGTCCGACGACGTCAAGCGTGCCGCGTTGATCTGCATGGGCAGGCAGCTGCTGGGGGAGAAGATCATCTGCGTCCCGATTGACGTCCGCTGGGATTTCGACGCCGTGGACTCTGGACGAGGGGAAGATCATCGTTCGACGCCCTCGGGAGACGCGACGCGGCGAACACGGGCGGAGGAGGCGGCGGCCCACGACGGAGAGGTACGCCCACGGCAGCAGCTCGGGGAGTTCGCCCGCTCCGACGACTCTATCCACTCCGACTCCGAAGAAGACGAGAACGAAAACGACGAGAACGAGCCTCCATTCCGATCGAGCATCGACTCCACCGCGTCCTCCCAAATCGCCATCCACACCCGCCGCCCGACCGCCCCGGAACCTCACACGCCCGACGCCTCCTCAGCGGAGAACGGGCACTCCCCTCTCGCGTCCTCCAAAGCCTGCGCTTCTCAGCAAGATCACCACCTCCCGCTTCCTCTTCATCCCCCTCCTTCCTCCTCCGGAAGCGGCTTCTTCGGGCGATCAGCTTGGAGCGGGAGTTTCGCCAACACCACCAAGACGGGGTCGTCCTCGAAGGATTCCGTGCAGGATTTCGTCACCGCTCTGGATCACGAAGATCCTGACCTCGATGCGATCCCGTACGAGAACGAGTACGAGAACGAGAGGGAAGGAGCCGTCCCACCGAGTCCTCCGAGTAGCAGGCATAGGTCATCCCCGAGCTCTGGCGCGGTCCACCCCACCCAGCGCCGTCGGACGTCGTGGATCCGCGCCCACTTCCCGAGGCTCAAAGCTCGACGGATCTTGCCGAAGCTGAATGGAGCGATCGGCAAGTTCTTCAAGTGGGCTCTAGGTAGGAGGAGGTTGTAGTTGAACACTCAAAGGTTTGTATGTCTTGGTCGCCGTGCACTGAACATTGGAACATTTTTGCTCTCCTTTTCACACCCAATTGACATTTTATTCTTATTCCGTTTTCACTCTTCTTGCAAAGACATTTTCGATCCCGCTCGCGGACTATATAGCTTACTTAATCTGTCATCGTTTTTTCTTGCATCGTCTTTCATCATACTGCCGCAGAACCACATAACCTGTAGCCATACATAGCTAGCTAGCTCACCCAGCCCCTCCACTCCTTACATAGCATCCCTCTCATCTGTATCTCTCTTTCTCTTTTCGCTCCTTCATAACTCACATATAGCTTAGATCATTTCTACTTCGTTGAAAAACTGAATTCAATATCAGTCACATCATCTGAACTTCATTATTACCAAGCCTCATCAGACTCGGCGGCCACCAACCGATCGTAAGCCACGCGTTCGAGGTCCACGCAGGGACGAGTGCATCGCGCAAATGGCGCAAGGGGGAAAGTAGGGAAAAGCATAAACTTGGTAAATCAAATTCAAGGCGTCAGGGCCCAGTACCAAGCCAACCTCGGACTTGCCTAGGGTTCGAAGCTCGGCGCCCGTGGATGGCATGGGCAGCGGAGCCATCTATAAAAAGCAACCAATCTCCAAGAAAAAGATTAAGGAAAAGAATAATACCAGGAACAATATAATGATATGATTCTGCTAGCGTAATCGGGAAGAGAAGTGAGAAACCCCAAGAAAAACAGAGACAGGTAAAAAAAACAGAGAGGCGATGGAGAGAACTCCCGATCGATTGTTATTCCATCCACCATCAGCCCTTGAAAAGCATTCATTCACCCCTTCATGATGGTATCCCCCTCCTCTCGCATCAGCTGACAACCGAAGAGGTGGTACGTTCGACCGTACTTCTCGGATGCAACCGCGGCGACGCAGACGTCGAGGATAGGTGCACCTCCTCCGGCTTCATTTCCGTTCTCCGGGGGAGTGGATGGGGGGAGGATAGGCTTCAGATACTCTCGGAACGCGATGATGTCCTGTTTCGTGTTCTGATAGTCGCAAGGGATTTCCTTCAAGAAGTTTTGCTGGGGACACTCGTCAAGTTCGCGCTTTGCATTGTTGATGAGAGGCGCACTCACAGCTTCCTCTTCGGAGGCGGTGATCACCATTTCCGTGCCGGCTCGGTTCCGGACCTTGAAGGCGAACCGATAGAACTTACGCAGGTGGTGGCCCTCCGAATCATCGCACTTGGTGCACCTTTCAAATTCCTTCGGGATCCTGCCAGAAAAAACACACAGAGAGACATGTTGAGCAGACCCGTTCCATAAACGTGCAACGGTGAAGTTTGTGCGTCGTACTCTTTTTTGCAGTGATTGCAGTACCCTCGCACCCAATCGCGGAGAAGCAGTGGCTTGTGGCCGACGATTTGCACCGCAAGCCTAAACTTGTTGGGCAAGGTGGTCGTCTTCAGGACGTCTTCGATTTTAGAAAACGGTGCAGAGGCGTGTTGGTTGAGAACCAGCCTCGTCGTAGGCCGATCTTCGTCAAGCTGTCGGAGCTCCTCTGGGTCTAGCTCAGTACTGTCTCCGGGGGCAACTCCATCGATCAGCATCTGTTTTCGCCTAGATCATGGAATAAAACGACAAGACAGTTAGTCAACTTCGTTCACAAATCATAACGAAAAAACCCTCAGCCTGGGCCTCACTCGAGCAGGTCTTGCAGGTCCTCATGTTTTGCGGACAGCTTCTGAATTACGTTTACTCTCGGGTCGTTGATCTTTCCTTCCAAGAACCCTTCCTTATCCAGCTTGATTGGGACACTTTTGAAAAGATAGTACCCAGGAGTCAACACCTCTGCTTCGGCTCCAACTTTATCCCAAGCGGATATCTTGAGCGCGTACGGAAGGTGAGGCGTCTGGTGATCCTCTTTTAAACGCGTGTGGTGGGAGTAGTCTGTCACGAATATGTCCACGCGATTCGAGGCGTACTCATGCACCCAGGTGCGAACGACCTAATTCATGGATCCGACTCAGCTTTGGCACACGTCAGCCTCAAGGACGATAGTAAGCTCACCTCGACCACGAGATCGACGGTGACGGCGTGTCCCGGTATGTCAAGTTGGATCGGAATGTCTTTAATATCCACGATCCCGAATTCCGCCTGCTGCGTACACAAGACCTCTTGCGTAGGTAAAGGCGGGTCATTGCGAGGCTCAGTAGGGCTATAAGGGATTCCAAGACCCTTCATGATATCTGAGCCGGCGGCGTTCCACCACGCCGAGATCTTCCTGAAGTACACCAGATCCGCTCTCGTAGCCTGCCAACGTCCTAACAGCGCTGCCGTGTTCGTGTGAGGTTGATCGCCGTAAGACGCCGAGTTCGTGGTCGGGTTGTAGCCCACCCATTGGAAGCTGTCCTTGTAACCAACGCCTTTCAGTGTTCCTGGTGGTCTTTCCATAATCTAAGAGATCGACTGAGTCAAACATCCGCCTGCCGGCAAGGAATGATCACTGACCATGATTTGTCGCAGGAGAAGAGGTTGCCCAACTCGAATGAGAGGCAACCTAGTCCCTTCGTCTCCTTTGGCGTACAGATTGACAAGGAATGGTTGAGAATACTCCCCAAACGACGAGTCCACCAACGATAAGCCCATTGACCAATCTATGTTGTCCGAATCCATGAGACTTGAGATACTTTTCGAAAGCAATATCGCGTACCGCTTTGGTTACCAACGCGGATGGGCGTATCCATTGCGACTACGATTCCGACGAAGCAAACCTTCCGCTTGATATTCTTCTTGAGATCTGCAATCGCATGGTAATCCGTTGGTGTCCTCTGAATGCATGCATTAATATTATTCTCTTTAGGGATCAATACTCGACTTGCCTCCATACACCTGTACCCTGCCAGAAGGTCTAGTGTCGGATCCCGCGGTAGGGGTGGTGGAGGAGGTGGAGACGGTTTCTTCGAGTTTTCACCCGTTTGAGCGCCAACCTTCTGAGCCATTTCGAGCTCCCTTTTCTCTTTCTCCCTTGCTTTCTTCCTTTCCCTCTTCTTACGGTTCTTTTCATTGTTTAACCCAGCGGAACCTAAGCCCGACGTGGTAGACCCAGAGCGACCTTCCGTCACAACGCCGTGACTCTTCGCTTCATGATTCGGCTGGACTTTCTTCTGTCCACTGGAGTTAATTCGCGCCTTTTTCCTGGGTGGTTCAGCTGGAGGTTTGGAGCTAGATGTAACAGGGATCGGCGAAGGTGATGCGGGTCTCGAAGTCGCAACGGAAGCTGTTCTGGTGGACCGCCCTTCACTATTCGTAGAGACTGAGGATCCCGAGTGCGTGGATACTGCACGTTCTACGTCCAGTTCCTCATGCTGGTCTTCTTCGGGGATTGCAATTTCCATTTCCATTGTTGTGTCGTTATCCTCGGCCCGGATGTCATTGAAGTCCAGGGACGAGAGCGGCGGCTCGGGCGTAGGGGATCGTTTTCTCTTCTTCTCTAGCTCTTTATCGGAGTCGGCGGTATCCTTATTTGGCGGTGATTCCGGGGCTGGAGTCTTGAGCCAGTCTTGTGCTGGAGGGTTAACCTCCTTTGGACGGGGTCCTATGAGGTAGATGAAAATCAGCATGAGACAGGACTTATCTGTATCCGTGGCACTCACGAAAATCGAACGTCTCTAAAACCTCTGCGCCCCTTTCGTCCAGCTTTTGCAGACGGATCCCGTCGGCGAACGTAAGCTTCGGACGCCTTTTCGGCTTGGCCCCCGTCCATTCCAGCGTCGCACCATCTAGAGATACCCGCATGACCTTGCGGATGAATTTCTGCTTCTCTAACGCGTCCGAGACGAACACTACTTCCACGGTGGACGCATTCGCTCCCTGAGACCCGCCTCGCGTCTCCCGCAAAAGGAACCTGTGATTGTTGTTGCTGACGATGAAACCCCATTCCATCACAACTTTTCCTTCGATAAACCCATCCGACGTGTAGGTTCCGTCTACTGCGGAGAAAGTAGCATCGAGACTGTCGAACGGGACGTAATTTCCAGGCGAAAAGAATTGGTTGGTATAATTGGTTTCTGGACTAGCGGAAGCCATACGGCCTGTGATGCGGACTTGCTTCCGTTTTCCTCCGGAAAGTCCGAGTAAACTAGAGTAGAAACTTTGTGATCCGTTCTGCCACCTCGGTACGGTATGGGTGGACGAATCAAGGGCTCCGGGAGGAAGAGTGAGGAAGAGGAAAGATCAGCGTCACGAAGCACGTGACCGAACAAACCCTCAAGTGGAATTGACCTTCGATGCATGTGGCTGAAACTCGTTCATCGCAAGTTTCGTCCAACCAGGATCTCGTTCAACCTTTTTTCAACGATATATGGTGCTGGACGTGTTTTGTGTAGATTTCCTCAGCGACATGACCAGAACACGATAGCCTTCCGTTTCCTTTTTTCGGTCCTAATCTCTGTTCGGCGCAATGGGTTTTGGGAAGGAGAATATGGGAGGGGGAGATGAGATTAATTTTAAGACGATGTAACGACAGCTAAGTAGTATTTAGGCCGCTTGTGACATGTCCTTGTTAACCTACGAGTAAGTGAAACTGGTTCAGTGCGAATGTTCTCCGATTGCCAAAACGGTCTACACACCTCTGGGTTGAAGAACAGCGTGTTCATGCCCCAGGGGAAAGGTTTCTGGCGCTTGTTCATGTATGAGTATTCGGGCAGAGGTTCATCGCCACGCTCATGCTTGAGGTGCTCCATATGAGCATGGTGCTCATCTTCGACCCTCTTAATGTAGACACCAGCGACGAGGACTGTTTAAAAGACAAAACAAGCTGACTTAGGGAAGCTGGAGATGCGGACACAGGTCAAGTAGGACTTACGACCGGGAGCGCAGACGTAAAAGCTAGCAAAAATCAAGTTTCAGCAAAACGCCTTCCTAGTTCAGCCACAAGCACGTACAAGATCTTCTTCCACATTCCGGCAGTTTCTGAAATGTTGACGTTTGTTATTTTGGGTGTTGCGCCATACGTTGAAGTTGCGGTCCAATTTGCAATCGGAATTTCCAGGTCGTCATGGCACGTGTATAATAGCATTTAAAGGTACAAGATGGCCGTCAGTAAATTCAATATCATCGTAGGTATGTCTTTATTTGTCAAAAGACATACGGGCAGCATGGGCCTGGACGGCGTTGCGTTTAGCGACCCATTCGTTTGGAGTTCCGGCAGCGGCCACTCCGCTTCCACCGGTGGTAGGAGCGACAGGAGTCGAAGAGTAAAGCCTTCGTTGAACAAGGCGACGGATGGCGAAAGACATTGCAGAAGATCGAGGTAAAGGGAGAGTAGGACGAGTGACGAATGGGGCGACAAGAGTTTGAGTGGGAGAGAGATGGGAGGAATCGGAAGCCGCTGCGTGGGAATTCAAACGGAGAACTTGACCTACATGACGGCCTGACCTGCACCCGTTTCTCTCTCAAGACATAATGTTTTCCGAGAAGGTTATATTTTGGTTCTATGATTAAATTCCAGGGAGGTAAGTTCTGGTGCCCTCTAAAAGCCATTGCTTGCTGCAACCTGTACGCTGCGTTAACGGCTCCGAGCCATTCCCTTCACACTCCTCATCCACGTCTGAAGTTGAGAACCCCATCCACAAATCTTAACCCAATTTCGCCTACCGTGAATAATATCATCGGTCATTAATGGCTGCCAATGCTTCTTGACGGCATCGTGTTTAGAAATCGCTTCCACAAATATGCTGTCTTTCGAGGCGAATGTCATGACCCACTCTTCTCGACACCCGACTTGTGTGGGTGGATCGAGATATAACAGTCTACGCATGGTCCTTATGACGAGTCGGAAGAAGTATAGTGCGAAGGGCAAGTCAAGCCCTATCAAATAGGTTGTGAACAAAACGGTCCAGGTTCTAGTGGTTACTTACATATAACGTCGGTTACAAGCTCTTCAGTAATCTTTCGAGTGTGTTTTCGATAGTTTCCATCCATTACCCATCCTGTCTTTTCGTGCTGGTGGACTTGTCGCCAGAGCTGGGCGTCAAATTCCTCCTCGGAGACATGCTCCCAAGCTCGATTGGGCTTCCACTGAATGTGATCAAGCTTGATCAGCGGAAGATGAAGTAACTCTGAAAGCTCGGATGCTAATGTGGACTAGGAACGTCCTGTCAGCCAAAGAATGTGCGAGAATGGTGGCGAAGGGTGCCAGACTTTGCCAGACCCGCAGTTCCCAATAACTCTAATTCTCAAAGTTCCATTAGCGTCACCCTTGAGCGGTGGTATAGTTATTTCGCGCTTCGACTGGGATTGGGAATCTGGGTCCGGGTGCATTGAGTGGTGGACGTGGCTGTCCTCCTCAAGCTTTCGACGTGGGAAGTTGAGTATGGTTGTATTCTCAACCGCAAGGCTTTAGATCTGCCAGTCGCCCACTTTCCCAATACCACCTAAGCACAGAACCTGACGATGGGGCGCCTAGCTGAAATGCAACGAAAGCTCCTAGAGGTAGGTTTCTTACATATAGCGCCGAATAAATTCTGATAGTCCAGTGTCCTTAGCAAATGATGGGGCCTGAAGCCATGGGCACTGTTGATGCCAATTTGACCTGGGATAGCGAGAAAGTCTGCCGGAATTTCCTGTGTGGAACATGTCCTCATGCTCTCTTTACGAATACGGTCAGCATGCTAGTGCCGATTCCTGGAATTTGGCTGATGAGATCCCCGTTACTGTTCAGAAAATGGACCTTGGCGCTTGCCCGAAGCTACATACTGAACGTCTCAAAACCGAATTCACAGCGTTCAAAGAAAAGAATCCTAACGACCCGCGAGTTCATCAATTCCAAACCGAGTATGAGAGCAACATCTTCGCCTTCGTCGACGATTGCGACCGGAGGATACGAATTGCGCATAAGCGTTTGGAGAAAACACCAGAGGAGAACGCGAAAACCACGAATCTTGTTCGTCGTCCTTCGTCCTTACTTGATCCGCCTCGATTAATTGACAACAACTAACCTTTAACCTATAGATGAGGGAAATTGCTGAATTCGAACTTGCGATTCAAGGTGGAACCGAGAAGATCGAGCGACTTGGTAAGAGAGTTTCTCAATAAAGCAGCTTCAAACGCTCAACTCGCTGGCGCTTTGCAGGTGAGGAAGGGCTAGTTGACGAATCGATGGCGGAGATGCAGGCCGTCGAAGCCTTGAAAGCTGAAAAGACTGAAAAGGAGCGAGAGCTCCAGCAACTTACCGATACCTCCGGCGCTTCTGGTCATCAGAAACTTCGTGTCTGTGATGTCTGCGGAGCCTATCTTTCCGTCCTCGATTCGGACAGACGACTGGCTGATCATTTCGGTGGTAAAGTACGTAGTCCTGGATGGCGTTCCATTCATGACATCGCACTAACGGTCCGATCATCAGATGCACTTGGGATACCATGAGCTGCGCCAAATGCTTGAGCAATTCAAAGAAGCTCGCTCAAAGAGACATGCCCAACCTCCAATGGCTCATCCCCATTCTGGACCTCCTCCCGGAGGAATGCCTCCGTCCGGTCCTCGACCTGATCGTGACAGTGGTTACAGTGGTCGGTCAGGCTCAGACTACCGCTCGTCACGGGATGACCGATATGAGCGGGACAGAGGGTACGACCGCGGAGATAGTCACAGGGATAGGGATAGGGACAGAGGATACTCTTCGAGATATGAGTACGTTGATCTATGATGTCGATTAGAAAAGGTACCCAACTAACTTACCTGACGTTGCAGTGATCGAAGAAGGGACCGGGAACGCTCGCGCTCACCGAAACGCCGATATTAACTTTGTTTTCATGTACTTCTCTGGGATTGCTTCGCTCAATGCTATTTTATGTACTATCCTATTTCGTATTGGGGCCGCGAAGAGTCTCGATTCCGCAGTTCGCTTCGCTTTGTCCAGCTTTGTCCGTGTTGAGCGGTGAAGTCGCCGTGAGTGCCTCAGACGGCACTCGTTCCTTCTCCAGCCCAGTTCCTCTCCAAAACCAGCACCCTCCAGGATGAACGGGGATGTTTACATGTCAGATGCGTCAGCTCCGTCAACTCCCGCCCCTACTCGTATGAGTACCAGACCTCGATTGCCTTCATTCGCTGGCGGAGAACCGCGGACGTTGGCAGAGGCAGCTGCGATGAGGCAGAGCACAGCGGATTGGGAACGGACCACCCGCTCTAAAACAGCCAAACCAAAAATGGCCACCGCTAAAGTAAAACTCAAGCTCGGTGACAAAGCAACACAGGGCATCGGAACATCGTTCCTGGGTCAGTACGACCGAGAGCTGGACACCGAAGACGAAGAAGATCAGGACCTCGCGTTTGAGGAGCAGTTCATCTTGAAGATGCCTGAAGGAGAGGATTGCGAAAAGCTACGAGCAATGGTGCAAGCGAGGGCCACTACTCCAGACGTGTGGTTCAAGTTCAAGGGTAAGTGGGTGAGTTGATGCATTTTGAAAGCCTTCTCACTCCTCAGCAATAGACTCAAGAAGAGGGGTGTTCAACATCGGCACTAATAAATATGCTACTAAGATGGTGGACTTACCGAGTGTCATCGAGGCGCAAAAGACTCTCGATGGGAAGCAGTTGTTCAAAGTGGCCGACATTTGTCAGGTGAGTGGTTTATGGTGTAATCACGAACGTTCGCTCAGGTCAGCCGTTTACTAGGCTCTCGTAGTTGAAGAACGGATTGAAAATGAGGAAGAGGTATCCGGAAGCGGTTCCAAGACTTTCAAGCTTAGTGATTTCATTTGGCCACACGGTATCACGCCACCTCTAAGGCATGTTCGAAAACGGAGGTTTCGAAAGCGTATCAGCCGTGCAGTCAGTATAGGTTCGGCTTTACACAGTGCTATACTCATTACATATCTGTATCTATAGGCCATTGAAGTCGTTGAACAAGAAATGGAACGTCTCCTTGATATGGATGCACAAGCGGATCAAGTAGAATACAGTACGTTCGTCCATAAGTAACGCAAACCCTCTCTCTTCTAACCGAATACCTGCAGAGGTCCTTGAAAATGTGAATCCTGACCTATCCGACAGCGAATTTGACCCGGATATTCGCGCAAAGCGAGACTTAGACTTCTTCGATGGGCCAGGCACGCCCAACTTCGGCGCCGATGCGCCTACACCTGGGGGAGCCGATGGTCTTGACATAGATGAAGGAGAGGGAGAGGGAGAGAATGAAAATGAGGAAGGTTCCGACGATGATCTCGCAGCGGAGTTGGAACGTGCTTTGGCGGGAGAAGATGATGGTGATGAGGACGAGGAGGAAGAGGATGATGAGGACGATGAAACGGACGAAGAGGAGGAAGAGGATGGAGACGCTGAGCTAACCCAAGGTTCGTGCACCTCAAATTGCGATTCAGACCGACACTAATGGGCTTATTTACAGCCAAGAAACTCCTGTACGAGGAGATTCAGGATCTCGAGGCTGTTATCGAGAAGAAGACGGCTGAAATTGCACGCATCGCGAATCCTGTTCTCAGAGTAAGTGCTTCCTTTTCTTCGGATCGCTCTGGCAGCTCACGCGGCCTCTTCTTAGTCGCGCTTGGAAGCCAGCTTCAATCTCAAGAAACTCAAAGCCGACCTAGAGTCCAAACGAGCGATGTTGGAGGATTTGACAGCAAAACCTGGGGAGGAAGAAGCGATAGAAGCAGAGCCGGCGGAAGAGGACGGCGATGCGGAGGACCTATTCGGTGACGATGAAGAGGATGAAGCTGTTGAGGCTGCCCCTCCCGCCCCACCAGCACCTGCTGATTCGCCCATCATAGCTGCGGCACCTCCTGCCGGACCAGTCGTCATTCAGCTAGGACCTACTTGATGTGGCTCCTACTTTGATAAACAGAGTATCGCTCCCAAATGGTATATTACTATTCTTCGGGCATCATACAGACGAGTAATCCTTGGAGTGTAAGAGGCAAGTATACAACACAGGCGAAAGGAAGGAACCAAGCACCAAGAACCTGCCATTCCCATACAGTTCTTTGGAGGACACGAATAACCTCCTGCTCTCCTACCAAGTACGATGCCATGGTCAAAAGTCCCATTGGGCTTACTGCCAGTACAGTCAAGAACCGTACAGGTCTGGCCGCCGGTCCAGTGAGAGTTAGCGGCAAACCAAGAAGCACCGCTAGAGCAGCCGCGAGACTGAAGTTGAGCACGGAGGTGATCGAAATGACGATGCTTGAGATGTACAGGTTGAAGGCTTTCAATATGAGGTGCAATGGAGCTTGCGGTGACGACTTCTTCGGATGATACGATGGTGGAGGGCATGCGGTGAGGAATTCCTTAATGAAAGGGTGTAGAGCGAGTAAGGGAAGAGCGGCGAGTCGATTGGAGAGCTTCGATAGTGCAGTTGTCTACCTCAGGAGAGATGATTAGCAAACGCGCGTGACAGACATGTAGGGAGATAGTCACCGTCCGGTAGAAGAAAGGTGCGGTGAGAAGCAAAAAGACCAAGTAGCCAACGACGTGCGTCACGAGCATGATTGCTAAGACCTGAATTACAGGCCTATCTCGTCTTCTCCAAACCGTCAGGGGTACGGCGGTAGGCCACTCCTTCTTAGCGGCGGCTTCCTTCTCATCGCTTTCATCCGGAATGATGCGAACCATCATGGTTTGTTTCCAACCAGCGACCACCCACAATCGGAGGCCGCCGAAAATCATGGCCACACTAACGAGGATGGCTGAGGCCAGATATCCACCGAAGTTGACGAACGTGGATACAGATGTGAGGATATAGAAGAAGAAAGACGCGTGGAGCCGTTCTAGCAGGTTGTTCATGGTTCTGAGGGACGATTCGACCACGCTGTATAGGTTTGGGATTACGTTAGGTGACAGAATGACGACCATGATCACATGCACTCACTGTCCAAGAGAATGGAATCCATGCGGTCCCATAGCCGGTACACCGAAGAGAGTAACTGCGTCTATCCGGAATCTGAGGCCAATGTAAGCCGAATGGGACGACTCATCGTGCTATGAAGAACCTCACTTATGGAACAGACCATGAACTCCACTACCTCGATTAAGGCCTTCATATTGCACATGTCGCTTGACGTTTGAAGCGCGGAAGAGGTAGTCCCTAAACAACGGATGCTTGGCCCACCTGTTGGCCAGTGGGAGAGATTCCAACCAGCGGGGAACAGCGTAGCTGACGCTGCTTTCGATGTTGTCGTATAGAACAGTCGGAACCCCGTTGCTTCCTGCAATTCGCACCACGCTATTCATGAGGTCTTGATTCGGGAGCCTTCCGTTTAGTCCCTCTTATGATATGGAAGAAGATAAGTAAACCGGCCTCAACGCTTTCCTAGACTACGCACCGTAGAAAATGCCCAAATGGCTGAACGAGTGACCCGGATAGTCTATGCATAAAGCGGTCCAGATAACGCCCGATATGTACTTCAGAGGCTTTGTTTGAAGATCTGGAAAGAACCCTTAGGGCTTTTGTGAATCCATCGTGAACCTTTGCTTACTGGACTGTTCGATGCCATGATAGGCATTGAGCCAAGCATGCATACCATCCACGTTGCCATCATTGATGACGAAAATAAGGTCTTTAGCCCATAGAGATTGTTCTGTCCACCATCGAAAGGTCAGAAGCCAAGGGACAGGATGAAGGAGTATCTTCCTCTCACGTGTCAAGTACCGAGCTAGTGCGAGGACCGTAGCAACACCGCGCATATTAGGCGTGCCTGCACCTTCGTCTGTGCGACTGACCCATGAGGCGCTGATGACAATGGCTTCCGCGCCGGATGCGCGAGGTACTGGATAGACACCATAGGCATTGACACCAAGCGTCGCCTGAGCGCAAAACATCAGAAAGTGATTAGAAAGCCCCTCTTGAGGGATTGAAACGCACCCCGACACTGCTAGAGAGCTTGTACGGCTGAACCCCTGCATCCAAGCCCAGTGATACGAAATGTTCTTCAATAAATGAAGCTTTCCTAGTTGCAAAAGATGATTAAGAATGATGCCATGAGTCTATTCAGCCAGACTTACTCAATGTTGGTCGCGTTGCGGGCATACAACTCTTCAATCTGGGCGAGGTACGTATCTGCTGCGTGGACGTCATCCCACGACCAGTACGTGGTGACCTGCAAAAGATGAGTATACACATCCATCCTACCACCAGCATCTTCGTATCATACCTGAGCAGGTTGCAAAGCGTTCTCGTCGACCCAAGTACCTCGGCCGAGGTCTTGGAATGGGATCGAAATCATCCAAACATAGCCAATGAAATAGAGCGCGAATCTGAAGTTGGGACTCAGCTTTCAGCAAGAGTGAGTATTGTATTAAATTGCGAACCTTATAAAGGGAAGCAGTCTGGCCACAAGACCTGTGAATTGTTGTCTCCGAGCTAGCCTGGTGGCATAGACCTCGTTTTCGGACACAGGTTTTATCGGCTCATCTTCTCCTTTCTTCGATCTCAATCTTTGCAATAGTCCGGGCATTGGTTGCAGGCTAGCTGCAGAGTCAAGTCCGGAGTGGGAGGGGGCCGCTTGGGCTGTTGCAAGAGACGGTGATGTGTGGTTCAAAAAGCCAGCCAATGGAGCACGTGACGCACCGAGACCCTGACGGCCTGAACGGCGTCTTCTGAACAGGACAAGAACACGTGAATTTGGGACGTACATAACGAATCCGCTTGGAAGAAAGAGACACATGAACTAGTGGGCGTAGGACACTGACGGTGAAATGCAAAAGGATACAAAGCCGCACAGCAGCGGAGAAGCGGGGAAGGGGGAATGGTGAAGGCGGAGAATAAATACGCGTGTGAGGATCAAGTCCTTCGGTCCAAGAAAGCAACGTGAATGAGTATCGATGATCACGATGAGTAGTGAGGAAGCGGTGTTCGCTTGAGAAATTCAGCAAATCACTGGCTGCCCTGACCACGGCCAAGACCGCGTCCGCGTCCGCCACGTCCACCGCCACGGCCACGATTACCCTGACCGCGGTCTGCTTGAGGAGGATTGGTAGGTCTGTCGGAGCCATGGGTGTTATCATCATTCGAAGACATATGAGCTTGTTCTTGATGCTGACGCCGAGGCTTATAGTTTCTCTTTTTCCGCTGCTGGTCAAATGCCGTAGGCGATGTCGATCGAGATCCGTCCATAAATCTGGTGCCTATTCCGGGAGATGCGGGTGGCGTCCAGCCGTCGATCCTCCTCAGGACATCGCGGACCTTGTCGTACTTTCCACCGATCTTCTTGACGCTCTGGTCCTCGTGTCCGTCGATCCAAGCCCAGGTTGTAACAGCATCGGTCAGATTGGCAAGGCCTGCGTCCAAGATACTGATAACGACGGCAGGATCGGTGGAAGCGACAGCCAAGCGCAGAGTATTGTCGTCCTCAGGAGGAGCGAGCACCGGCTCTGAGTCTTCGTCCCCTGGGGGGAAGGTATCGAGGAAATAGAGGATGATTTCCATATTCCCGAGATTGACGGCGCGGTTGAATGGAGTCTGGCCTAAGCTGTCTCGCTCGTCCGGTTCCGCATCTGAAAGTGTCAGTCAGTAAGATGCGATTCCTTGCAAAGTACGTGACTTACTATGCTTGATAAGCCAGACTACGAGATCCTTATCCTTGTTGCTAACGGCGATATGCAAGAGAGTCTCGAGCTTGTTCCAATCTGCTGGTCGTTCCTTGACGAGATCCGAGGCCCTGGGGAGGACCTCAGGTCCCGCTGCGTCAACGGTATCCTCCCAAACGCCCTTTCTAACCGCCTCGGCATTGCCTTTTCTAGCGGCCTCGAAAACCGCTGATCGGATTTTCTGAGGACGTTCCAAGGCCTCACGCGATCTCCGTGCTGCTTCTTGAGCGCTTTTCTCCGCTTCGACGCGTCGTGCTTCTTCAGCGGCAGCCACCGCGACAGGATCCATTTGCCGTTGTTTTTTCGCCCCGGCCTTGGCTTTACGTTCGGCGGCAGCTTTAGCTTCTAGAGGCACAAGTGTTACGGATTAAACCTCAACCTTAATCCGAGTACAGGGCGTCTACTTACTTGCATCACGCTCACGTGCGCGGTCCTCTCTAGCTTTGCGTTCATCTTCCGCCCTGCGCTGCTTGGCAAGCTCAGCCTCCCGTTGGCGCTGCATTCGCTCTTGACGCTCAAAGGGGTTTACAGGAGCGCGTTGACGATTTCTGGGAACTATACATCGGCTTGTCAGAAGGTCTGAAACATGGCACTCTCAATCTTGTTCGATTCCTACCTGATCGACCGTAAGCGGGCCTTGTGTAGAAGCCAGGGAACTGGAAAACATGATTGAAAAGCCAACTAAGTAAGGTAAGAAGAGGTCAGCGTGACATGCCCACGAAAGAATAGAACCAAGGTCCGCACATGTAAAAGTCATCCTCGTCGTTACCAAAGCCCGAAAAGAAGAACGCCCCGCCCCTCCCACCACCGAAGTGAAAATGAGGGGTATGATCGTAGAAGAAGTCGAAGTCGTCGTAATCAGGATCAGGTCCTTCGTGATGTTTGGTGATAACCTCGTAGGCGGCGCCGACGTTTTGGAACTCGACGGTGGCCCCACCGCGCTGCTCCTCAGGGACTTTGTCCGGATGCGTTCGAAGAGCCTTTTCCTTATACGCTTTTCTGACAGCTTCCATATCTGAGCCCATTTCGAGGCCGAGTATCTCATGAGCTTGAGAGAGGGAAAGGCTAGCTTGAGACATGGTGAGGGCTAAGTTATTCGAAAGAGGACCGAGTGAGGACTGTGATGCGGGCGAAGTGAATGCCAAAGCTTGGATGATGTCGGGGGGTCGTGGTGTCTCAGAAAGGAACCGATGATGATAGGACAGAGACTCTTTATAAGGAGCTTGGAGGGAGCTGAGACTGATGGAGGGAGAGAGGTGAAGTGAAGAGGTGGTTTGTTCCGTCAGGCCAAAGTAAGACGCGTTCAGGGGCTTTCAGCGGTTCTCTTGACGGCGAACTCCCTTCCCTCGACGTCCAGCGGACAACACACGCGTAGAAGAAAAAGGTTTATGGATTTATATCATCTCACTAGAACAATATTCTGAAACGATGAAGAATCGAGGTTCAGCGATGGAACGATCCCACTGACGCGATGCCTCCCAAATATGGTGGTATGGAGGCCCTTCCGATTCCACTACAACAAGTTCACTACTTGACATTCTAATTTACTCTGATAAAGCGGCAAACTTCTTCTGCATGTCTTCGTGGAGCTTCGCGTATCGCGACTTGATCTCCTTCTCGCCGAGTGTTGGATCCTAAAGAACAAACCTGATGAGGAACCGGCGCTTACGTACTGGACCGCGGGGGAGGCACGCACCTCGAATTTCATTTGGCTGAGACGGAAGACAATGTCCGACATATCGTCACGGATCTTGTTGAAAGTGGCACGGCCATTGGCGACAGCAGTCTTGGCAGCGGAGTCGAAAGCCATCATGTTCTT
Organism: Tulasnella sp. 427; assembly: GCA_019633495.1. Taxonomy (NCBI): domain Eukaryota; kingdom Fungi; phylum Basidiomycota; class Agaricomycetes; order Cantharellales; family Tulasnellaceae; genus Tulasnella; species Tulasnella sp. 427. Next base: position 55,088 of record WSUD01000011.1, on the reverse strand, counting down.
CAACATTCCACTGGTCTTGTAGAACGGGCAGAATCGATCGTAGTCGCTCATGCCGTTTTGTTGTAAGAAATCTTCCTTGAGAAGACGGGCCACTTCAAGGGTCACCTTGTCCGCGTCTCCCAAAGCAGATTTTCCGACAAGCTGGACGACTTCGGCGAGATCCGACTCTTCCTGAAGCACACGGGAGGCTTGAGATCGCAGGGCAATGAACTCTGGATCCGTCGATTCGTAGTGCGATTGCAAAGCCTTGGTGTATTTGGAATAGGAGACGTTCCAGTTGACGGACGGGAAGTGTTTACGCTGAGCGAGCTTCTTGTCGAGACCCCAGAACACCTGAACGATACCGAGAGTGGCCGACGTGACAGGATCCGAGAAGTCACCACCGGGCGGCGAGACACTGAAAAGCTGGTTAGTCGGAAGACGATCGGCAGTCACGCTCATGCCACTCACGCCCCGACGATGGAAACTGTTCCTTGTCGTGATGGAGTACCAAGACAGTTGACCTTTCCAGCTCGCTCGTAGAAACTGGCCAATTTTGCACCGAGATAAGCAGGGTAACCCGAGTCGGCAGGCATTTCTGCCAAACGTCCGGAGATTTCTCTGAGAGCCTCAGCCCATCGGGAGGTCGAATCGGCCATCATCGCGACGTTGAGGCCTTGATCACGGAAGTATTCGGCCGTCGTGATACCAGTGTAGATAGAAGCCTCTCGTGCTGCGACGGGCATGTTCGAGGTGTTGGCGATAAGAGTCGTGCGTTTCATGACCGGTTCTTGTCGGCCTTGGACTTCGGTCGTCAGTTGAGGTAAATCCATCAAAACTTCAGCCATCTCGTTTCCGCGCTCTCCGCAACCAACGTAGACGACGATATCCGAGTTAGAGTACTTGGTGATAGCCTAATGCATTTGAAAGCGATTAGTCTGTCGCGTTAAACCGAAAAGTACGAAATGCGTACCTGCGAAATAACGGTCTTGCCGCAACCGAAAGCACCAGGGATGGCAGTCGTGCCGCCTTGCACGCAAGGGAACAGAGCGTCCAAAATGCGTTGTCCGGTGAGTAAGGGATAGTCCGCCGTGAGCTTGTCTGCCACCGGTCGTGGTGCTCGCACAGGCCAGAGCTGCATCATGGTGTGTTTAGTGGTCTTGCCCTGGAATTCCGTTTCAAGGACCACGTCATTGAGAGTATATTTGCCCTTTTCCGCGATATTAGTGATGGTACCGAGAGCTCGTGGAGGCAGCATGATTTTGTGTTGATCCAATAGCGAGTTCTCCCATACTGAGCCGTAGATATCGCCCCCTGCAATATGGTCTCCGACCTGGAATAGAATGACTATCAGCCCAACGATGGACTTCGCCATCAATCGCTCCTATAAAATACCTTGAAGCTAGCCGGAGTAAACTCCCAGCTAAGTCTCCTATCAAGGGCCTCTGTGTTGATACCTCTCGGAATGTAGATTGATTGAGAAAGCTCTTGAATGGCCTAGAGAACCGGAGAGTGTTCAATTGCTTGGTATCGTCAGGAAACGATGTGAAATAGCGAACCCGGAGAGGTCGCTGGATACCGTCCACGATATTTCCCATAATACCTATGGCGGGCGAATTCCGAGTCAGTATGGCGTTATTGGCTCATCTAGGAAAGGAAATGCGCACCCGGTCCGAGTTCAACGCTCAAGGGTTTACCGGTCCGCAGTACTGGGTCACCAACGGTGACGCCTGACGTCTCTTCGTAGACTTGAATAGTGGCCTTGTCGGCGTCAATTCGAATGACCTCTATGCGCAGTCATCACGGCCGCCTTCAGTTATCGCAGATATTCGCGGGCGGAAGGGTACGATAATCACCTCCTACGAGCCCGTTATGCCCCACACGAACAAGTTCGTACATCGCTGATCCTACCATGTTTTCGGCAATGACGACAGGACCGGACACTCCGAACACCTGTCCGTAGCGATCTTCACGGTCCTCATCGCTAATCTTGGCAATATCCTTCTTGGCGTTCTGCAATGCCCCAGCCTGTATCAAAGACCCAGGTCAGCTACTGTCGGTTCCAAACTGTTTACCGTCCTTTACCATGATGGAGGAGGAGGTAAGGAGTTGGTAGAAAAGTCGGAGAGAGGAGTCGGGACAGGGGATCGCAGATTCGACTGCCTATGCAATCTGTTTGCTGAGCTTTGCGGGTCCAGCGTGTGCTTTCGCTAGACGCGCGACCAGACGCGTAAGCATCTTAGTCTGAACCACCATTACATTTATCACCACACTCGCTCGCTATGCCGCCAAAAGCAGATTGGGAGAAGTGTAGGTGCTCTTATCATATATTTAAATGCTCAGATTGGCTTACAGTTGCGTTTCAATAGCCAACAAGAACTCTGACGAGACGCAGGATGAGAAGATAAATCGTGAGCCGCACTCGACGGTGTCTGCAGCTCGGCATCTGACATACCTTTGATCCCTTCTCCAGCCTTGGATAACGAGGACATCCAAATCCTGAAGACTTATGTGTGTTCGTTCATACAACAGTTCAGAACTGGGACTTATGCAGCATTTCACCATTCAGGGACAAGGTCCATATGCAGCCCAACTGAAGAAGATTGAAGGCGACATCAAGGAGATTCAGAAGCGGGTGAACGAGAAGATTGGTATGCGCGGTGCTCTCTGCCCGTTGTGATCTCTTCTAATGCTGGGCGTCTTGTTCAGGTGTGAAGGAATCGGACACTGGTCTCGCCCCACCCAACCTCTGGGATATTCCTGCAGACAAGCAACGTATGGGAGAAGAACATCCCCTCCAAGTGGCAAGATGTACCAAAATCATTCGGATGGATCCCGAGAAGGCTGCCCGCGCCGCTGCCGCCAATCCCCTTGGGGCCGTTCAAGGACAGAAGGGCGCCGACGAACAAGATCAGTATGTGATCAACATCAAACAGATAGCGAAATACGTCGTTGGACTAGGAGAACGTGTTGCACCGACTGATGTGGAAGAGGGTATGCGTGTTGGGTGCGTGACAGAAACCCCACCTGACGAAGGGAGCCCCTGACTGGACTGTACCATTGCAGCGTCGATCGCAACAAGTACCAGATCCAGATACCGCTACCTCCGAAAATTGATGCTTCGGTCACGATGATGCAGGTCGAGGAGAAGCCAGACGTAACGTACTCGGATGTTGGAGGTTGTAAGGAGCAAATAGAGAAGCTACGTGAAGTTGTCGAAACACCCCTTCTCTCGGTACGAACTCGACTTGATTATTTGTCCTCGTCTCTAACTCGTTCAACTCGGAATTTTAGCCTGAGCGATTCGTCAATCTGGGTATCGACCCGCCAAAGGGTGTCCTCCTCTTCGGTCCTCCAGGAACAGGAAAGACTCTCTGTGCTCGAGCGGTCGCTAACCGAACCGACGCCACTTTCATCCGAGTTATCGGATCTGAACTCGTGCAGAAATACGTAGGTGAAGGAGCGCGATTGGTGCGAGAGCTGTTCGAGATGGCGCGGAGCAAGAAGGCTTGTATCATTTTCTTCGACGAAGTCGACGCCATTGGTGGAGCTCGATTTGACGACGGTGCTGGAGGGGACAACGAAGTTCAGCGAACCATGTTGGAACTCATTAATCAGCTTGACGGTTTCGACCCGAGAGGTAACATCAAGGTCCTCATGGCTACCAACAGGTGTGTTCTATACGGCCTGTATGCTGAAAGGGACGTACTGATCTCCGCTATAACAAATTAGACCGGACACTCTCGACCCTGCACTGCTTCGTCCCGGACGTTTGGATCGCCGCGTCGAATTTTCTCTTCCCGATAACGAAGGTCGAGCGCACATCCTGAAGATTCACGCACGAAGGTCAGACGGATTCAGTTCGAGTGACGCATCGATTGCTAATTCTAGTGCATTTATAGCATGAGCGTTGAGCGGGACATCCGATTCGATCTCATTGCTCGTTTGTGTCCCAACACCACTGGCGCCGAATTACGCTCCGTCGCTACTGAGGTAAGATTTGTAATTTGATTCAAGTATATGCCTCGCTCACACGTTATCACTTGGTCAGGCGGGGATGTTTGCTATTCGAGCACGGAGGAAGGTGGCTACCGAGCGAGATTTCTTGGATGCTGTTGAGAAAGTTGTTCGACAAGGAACCAAATTCTCCAGCACGTACGTGATCGATTGCAAGCATCGCAATTCTGACACTGACATCCTCCTTCGTCATTCTGCAGACCACTGTATCAGGTATATAATTAATAGCTATGCGCATAATATATTCTGGCTCTCGTTGGACTTCACTATCACGAATGATCCGACACATAAATACTATCAACTCGAACCCGTTCGGCAATCACTCATCGTCTTCCTCAGATCCATGCTGACCATCCTCTTCCTCCTCGCCATCATGGACCTCTACGCGAACCATCCCTGTTGCGAGCCCTACCAGTAGAGGCAGGATGCCCGATCCGATGCCGTACGTTACTAGTCCAACCCCAGCGGCTGTGTAGAATGCCCATCTCCATTTCTTCAAGTCCTTCTCGGCTTCTGCTTCGGCTCGTTCTAGAGGCGTCGCATCATCCAAGTTGAGATCCACTGGCGACACGGAGGGCGAAGAACCAGGAATACCAATCCGGATGGACCGAGCGGTCCTTAGCACTCCGTCCCAGACGAGCTTGAAGCTTTCACCGGGAGAAAGATGCTGCAAGGACTGAATCGGTGGATAAGGCAAAGGCGGCGAGGACGTAGGGAGCTGTCTGGCATGTTGTTGAGCCTTTCCGGAGACTTGAGACGGTATTCCATTGTGGGTGATCGGGAAAGGCTGAGAGGGAAAGGCGAAGGTTCGAACGAGCAGAGCGTGGTCAACTAGCGTTGGGAAAGACTCGAGAACCAGCGTTCGGAGGAGGGGATTTGGTAGCGGAGCGTGTAAGATTAGGAGGACGTGGGCAGTTAAATGAATGTCAAGAGGTGTAGGCCTTGCAAAAGGAGAAAAAAAAAGGAACATGAGATCGGCACTTGGCACTTCCGCTCTGTACGACACACGACGTACCGTTCGCCGAAAGCAAACGACCCTTCTGGAATGAGGTCTGCCAAGAGCTGGAACGTGGATTTGGCTCGCTCAATCACCTAAATATATCCATCAGCTACGCGAGTCGCAAGAGGGACGGCCTACGAACCTTTTCTCTTGCGAACGCCTTCTTCACCTGCTCCGGGGGTTCCTCCCCGACTGTCCCTTCCTTTGCCTTGTCCAGGGGATTTCGCATCCACTTGGTCGCTTTCTGGGCTGCAGCGCCGTGTTCATCCGCCGCATCGTCGTCCGCCAACTCCCACAAGCCTGCCGCCTCCAGCCGTGGTTTGTACATGTCTCGAAGACGGCTAGGAATATAGTACTTTTGAGGTATGGGTAGGAAGGATGCCAAAGTGGGTAAAGTTAACTTTCGGAAATTTGGTGCTAAAGCATAGAATGATTGTAGCTAGACAAGGTCTAGTTGTGAGTTCTTGGTGGACCCGCAGTAGGCAACTACGTACCACCAAATCCCCAAGGTTTGAGTCTATATATGAAGTCCACGCCACGGTTTTCGCTACTTCCGCTGGAGATAAATCGTGATCCAGAGCAGGTGTGACGGGATATTCGTGGTCAAGTCCTTCGATTGGTCGCGGAGATGTGGACTCCTCAAGGCCCTCGAGGTAGGCTACGATCGCTGATACCGTTGATACAGAGTGATTTCCATGAACAAGGAATGGAAGTTGCCCTGATAGATAGAGGAGCTGGAGTTAGCTTTCATTATTTGCGAAACGGCAAGCTGAGCCTTCCGCTCACCAAGGGGACTTATATCCGGATTTGCACATTCCACAATTGTAAACCGCCCAGGGAACGACAGTTGTAGGTATAGAATTGCAATGAGACATTGAGAATCGATAGAAGGCAGATTCCAAGCACCCGGCCAGACGTATAGCTGGAACATGATTTTTGGGTTAGTTGTTGTCGGGTAAACAATCGACGTGAGAAGGTTCAACCCTTGAAGCCCTCCGATCTATCCAGACGCGAAGGAGCTCAAAGTCACCCAAATCACAACGTTCCAGTTCTCAAACACAGTCTATTTCTACTACTGTTGATGATAGCTCCGTGATCTTAACGTTGGCTTAGAGCTCCATGTGTTGCATCTATGTGTTGCGGTGCAACCGTTCCGTCAGACTAATTCAAACATGCAATATTCTTCAAGAAAGCAACCCACGTAGTTCCGGTGATGTATTTTCTTTCCAGCCTCGTCAATTGCCCTCACTTCATCGGCTGTTAAGTCTGGTAACTTTGGAGTCTCCAAGAGATTGATCAGGCGATCCTTTTTGCTCGAGGTGCTATTACACAAGCTGATTAGGACCTAATACCAGCACAGTCTATCAGATTACGGAGAGACTTACGTGATAGGAAGAGCACCATAGGCGTCCAACCACTTTAGGAGAACTTGCCCATTGGTCACTTCTTTCCCCGCTTCCTTTCCTAGGCGCTACCTGATGCCAGGAAGAATACCGTCGAGGGGGCCACCAGTTTTACGGCTGAGTGGAACTAGACCGCCATAGGATACCGTTAAAATGTTGTATTTTTTGTGCAGAGCGAGAAAGGGCTCTACGGCATTGAGCAGGTAAGGATTGAATTCGATCTGGAATTTCAATCAGACGTCTACCAAGCCATCCCAAAAACTCTGTATTACCTGGTTAACAGCTGGTATGACTTCGGCTGTGTCGATGAACTCAGCAAAGTCTTTAGGACGGAAGTTTGAGACGCCGATGTTCTTGGCCAGACCCTCCTTGTAGACTTCCTCCATCTGCTCCCAGACTTCCTTGATCCTTCCTTCGTGGGGAACTGGCGTGTGAATGAGGTACAGGTCGATATAGTTGATTTGAAGCTTGCGAAGAGATTCTTTGATGGAGTCCTTTACTGTTTTACCATCGGGAATCGTGTTAAGTTTGGTTGTTACGAATATCGATTGACGAGGAGGAGCATTCGGCCCAGATAGAAGCTTTCCAATCGCTGAGCCAACCGAAGCCTCATTGCGATACATCTCGGCACAGTCGATTTGAACGAACCCTGCTTCGAAAGCAACTGAAACGGAATGCTCGGCTGACTGTCCGTACAGCGCAGTCCCTGCAGCATAATTTCGATGTGAACTCATGAAGAGCAAGGAGAAGTGGTCCTTACCCGTGCCAAAACCAATCCATGGTATTGTGTTGCCGTTGTTGAGCGTTCGGACCTTCGAATTCATTTGCTGCGTCGATTCCCAGTTAGGAGGAGGAGGAAGATAGTTATACTCGTGGGTGGATCACCCCGGGTGGAGGGACCTAGGTCACTGACTAAGCTATTGGTAATATGAGGGGTCAAAGTGGTTCACTATATCCGCGGCACGATATCAACATAGCCTGATGTTATGCCTGAGGGATCGTCTGTGGTGGCTTTTGTCAAGGTGAAAGTAACGTTTTGTCTTCCTTTCGGACAAAAACAGGGCTGAAGACCGGATCTACCAACTGGCATGATTAAACCGAGGAAAGTTTACCGCCCGGCAGAGTGAGTGATATCACTAATTGACTTCGAGTTGATAACAGCCAGTTTCGTAAGATCAGTTCTCTTCCCTCGTTTTCCAGGTGAATGGTGCCCTCTACTATGAGCATCCGCGTCGAAGTGCATTTGTGCGACGACTTTCAAGTTGGAGCTTGTCCATTGGATATCTGCACTATTTTCCGGTTCTTAGAAGGTAGTCATCTATCAGGTCATGATTGGGAATATTCATTGCTTAGCTGCGTTCCCTTGAATAATCTCATCGTGGGCCTCTTAGACTAGGGAGAGCACGGTTTCGATACAAGTCTACCTTAGACCTTGAAATTTTACTTGATCGAGCTCTTGCCGAAAGAAAGACGTCCGAGACTTGCCATTGAGGCTTGACTGCTGTCGCAGGTCACTCGCAGATATACTGATGACATTATTTGCCCCTTCAGTCTCATCCATGAAAAACTTCTAGACATACAGGGTAAAATACATTGCAGAGCTGATAATTTGTCGCAATGGATTCTAACGTCGCCGTATTGAGCGAACACGTTCGTTGGACTGGACTGGTATTTTCAAGTGAACGAGGAGAAGTACAAAGCTAACAGTCCCCATTAGATATTTTCTACCCCAATCTCCAAGGTTCTCTGCTCTCCCTCGCTATTCTTCGTTCATTTATTTTATTAATTTCACTTTCTGGGTGCCATTTCTTCATTTACACGAGTAGTTCTTATGTTCCATATGCAGCTGTCGCAAACTCCTCCTTTCGTCTGTTGTGGCTTCTACACTTCAGACGAGCTTCCACCCACTCAGCTTCCAATCGCTTAAAGAAGCGATCCCCCCCGGCTCTACCTTTGAAGATGAAGCTGTTGTACGATGACGGGTCTTCTAAGACAGCATACAAGTACTAGAGTCGATGATTCCAGCATCCCGTCTACTGTAGCTTGCTTTCATTTAAGCTCGTATGCTTGATACCGCTAATGAGATTTTTTTCATGTTTATCGTGCATGGGCCGAGGGCGTTGCAGGGCGAGGAAGACGGGATTGAACCGCGGGAAAGCACGGTTTCACTCAGCTGAATGTTTTCGTTCATTGCGTCACGCCACCTCCACCGACGTGTTTCGACTTTTCCTACCCCGCTACGATTGTTTCACGCATCACTCATGTCTAGCCAACCTGTCACACCATCAAGTTCGCGGATCCTCAAGAGAAAAGGGTCTTCCTACGCGGATACAATGACCGAATCTCAAGCGTCATCTAGCTCTCCCGGCTCGGACCGCGACGAGAGGCCGCTGAAGAGGAGCAAGAGCAGCGTTACCGTCATCGAAGACGACGATGTGAGCATGGCGGGAGGCTCTAGGATATTGAAGTACACAAATATGACGATCCCGGAGGTGATTGAGGGTATTCCACCTGCTACGCCCGGGACGGTGAAGATTTGCAGCTGGAACGTGGCGGGGTATCGGGCTTGCCAAAAGAAGGTCCGTCCGGACCCCTCTCTCATTTTCACATCCAGCTTACTTTTGCGATCTGAAGGGATTCAGGCGTTATGTCGAGGCCGAGGCACCTGATATCTTGCTCTTGACGGAGACCAAGGTCGGCGATCGCGCTAGTTTGGACGTCCTGACGTGCTTTTACTGAATTCAGGGAGCTGTTTGTCTAGATGAACGACGTGCCAGTTGATCCCTTCATCGATAACCTGTATCCACACAGATATTGGAATATCGCCACCAAGAAAGGATATGGTAAGCTGCCAGTTGCGTTTTGGTCTCGGAAGCGAGGGTGAAACTGATCAAGCAAGCTGGAACCTGTAGCTGGAACCGCCATCTTCTCCAAGATTAAACCTCTCAACGTCACCTACGTCCTTCCTGATATTGCTACCCCGGACCTAGTCAAAGGGAGACTAGTCATCATGGAATTTGAGACCCTGTATTTCATCGGGACGTACGTCGTGAACGCGGGTCAAAAACTCAAGGTACGGCGCTCCCGATATCGCATTAATTCGGAAGACTAACAGACCCATTTTATATTCTATCGCAGACTATGGACTCCAAGATTGAATGGCAACGCGCCTTCACAGCCCATCTCCGGCACCTCGACTCTCAAAAGCCTGTCATCTGGGCTGGGGACTTGAATGTAGCACCCACCGCCAAGGACCTTTCGAACCCAAAGCCCAATTGGAACAAGTCGGCCGGGTATACTGCGATCGAGACGGAGGCGTTTGCTGAGATTCTGAACCCAAAGGAAGCCGAAGACGCGAAGGAATCAGAGGGATCGACGTCACCTGGCAAGTTCGTCGACGTTTGGCGCCAGATGAATCCCGACGAGAAGGACTTCACGTATTACTCGTTCTTGCGGAAGTGTAGGGAGAAGGGGATCGGGTGGAGGTTGGATATGTGTACGTCCAAGACCCGTTATGTTTCCCTGAGGGGGCCGTTTTCCTGACCGCGATGTCTAATTTCCAGTCGTCGTGAGCGAAAGGATCTACTCGAGGATTAGGACATGTGAGATTCGTGGTCAGATCTACGGTGGGTCGGACCATGTACCGATCGTGGCGGAGGTAGAGGCACCCCTTTGAAGAGACTTGGGCCAGTTGCGAAACGCCTCAGACAACAGGTTTTTCTTATAGATAGCTCGAGCCACCCGATGCCTGGGAGTAATTGTATATTGATGTGTATTTGCCTCAATTCTTGTGCGACTCGCGACCGACAACCGGCGTACCCAGGTGTACACTGATTCTCGAGATAAGCAAACAAACGCGTCTTAATAACCCTATGGACGAATGAATAACCATTATTCCAAATTTGGCATTATGCGCATGGTATTGGAAAGGCGGAGTTAGCCGTCGGAAGGCGCATCTTCAGGCACGTCAAAGAGGCACACCAAGCAGAAAGGGAACCCCTCGTCCGATTGGTCTGGAGTTCTGTCCACCGACGCCAATCATACTTTTTCTGTGGACCACTTGGCGACGAGACCACCTTATTTTTACGGGCGGAGAAACTTGACGACAACCGGGGTGTTGAGCCAAGTCTATAAGCCATCGCGATTCGCGAAGCGGTGGTTGCTAACGCGGTTGCCACTAAGAATAGTGCTGAGAAGCAGCTCATATGCCGAAACATGCCGCGGGGCGGGGTCGTACCTGACGCTTGGCATTCAATTTTCCCTCACCTTTCCGAACTAGGCAGCGTTGAATTGCTTTTGTGTTCTCTGGACAATGTGCTCGACCCATTCCCTCCAATTGTATGGACTGGCGGATGGGATTAGGAGGTTCCGATTCATGCGGTGATGTGTTTTGTGTTTATGGGAATGTTGTCGGGGGCTTCCGCTTCCGGAGAGTGGAGTGCGGCGCGGAGGCGGGGATTTTACGTGACATGTCCCGCCCATCCTGTCTGTCTCACTTGAACGCAAGCGATGAACTGCGCTCCTCGGCATACCAATGCCAGCCGGCGCTCACTACTTATGATGTAGAAGGGGCCCATTCTGAGATACCTCGGAATTGAAAGAATCACTTGCGCGGGCGTGGATCAATTTCGAGAAGCCCCTCGGAAAAATCGCCCTAAAATTACGATCTCCCCGAGCATCGAGGTCGACGACTTTTCGTGCTGTGGTGGTGGATTAGAGGCTGTGACTAGGAGCAGGAGTGGAAAGAGTTGAATGTAGTTATTTTAGTAATTTGATTGGGGCTGAATACTTACTTTGGTGTTGTGCAAATTTGTGGAGGGGCGCGAGAACTCGAGACCCCGAGGTACATAAATCGGTCCCACACGGACGTTCAAAGACTCTCTCACTCCCCTCCCCTTCTTTATTCTCCCTCCCCTCCCTCCTTTTTCCGCTCGTTGTCCCGGCCCCCCTCCCCTTCCCTCTCTTTTTCTTCTTTCCTTTCGTTACTGTCTGATTGCTGGTCATCGTGAGTTCCCCTCTCCCCTCCGAGCAGTTCCCATCAAAATCTCACTTTTGACTGCCACGACCTCGACGATCCTCAACACGACAGATGGTTCGCCTTGCCTCCCTCGCCCTCTTCTTCCTCTCGGCAACCTCGGTCGTACTCGATGCACGACCGACTCACAAGCGTCGGTCAGTGTGCAAGACCACCTCGACTACGACCCATACCGCAACTGCAACATACGTCGAAAACGCTAAGACTAGCGGCTTCAAGACTGTAACCAAGACCACGACTTCCTCTAAGGCTACTGCTACTTCCGACTCCAGCGACGACGACTCCGACGACGGAGGCTCTCTCTCAGGCTCTGTGTCCGCCAACGCTCTGTTCCCCGTCACTGGCGTCACTGAGGCCTGGTCGGTCGCCAAGGCTTCGATCCCCCAAGCCAAGGACCTCTCCCTCACCGACAAGACCTTCATCGTCCACAAGGAAGCCGGCACTAGCAAGAGGCCAATCGTGACTATTGATGGAAAGAAGGCCATCAAGGCCCACATGGCCAAGGGTGAGTTGGCGCGGACCTTCCCACTTCGGGTGCCGCACGAACACTGACACGCTGCCACGTCGATCCAGGATCCATTACTCCGGGTACATCCCCCGCCGGCGGTTTCTCCTTCTACTCTCCTGGCGCTACTCTCAACGGCAACTCTCCCATCGTCGACCTCACCAAAGCCAAAGAAGCTATGTTCTCGTACTCCATCAAGTTCGACGCTGGTTACGATTTCAACCTCGGTGGCAAGCTTCCCGGTTTCTGTAAGTCTTTGTATTCTCCAACCTCCGTCCCCTCGTGTCTCACAGCGAGCCTGCGTTTCATAGACGGAGGTACCGATGACAACGTTGCCGCTACTTGCTCTGGTGGACGTCACAACCCCAAGTGCTGGTCTGCTCGTCTCATGTTCCGCCCCAAGGGTGCTGGCGAGCTCTACTTGTACATTCCCGTGGGTGTCAACGACAACGACAACAAGTGCGGCAGGAAAGCGAGCTCCAAGTGCCCCGACACCGGCTTCGGTTACTCAGCAGGTCGCGGCACCTGGGACTGGGAAGCCGGCAAGTGGCAAACCGTCGCTCAGCGCCTCAAGCTCAACACACCTGGAAAGGCCGATGGCGAATCCGAAATCTTCATCAACGGCAAGAGCGTTCTCAAAGTCGGTGGTATCACCTGGAGGACCAACGCGGCTGCTGTCATCCGCGGTGTTCAGATGCAGATCTTCCACGGTGGTCACACTGAGGAGTGGGCGTCCCCCAAGGATCAGGACGTCCACTTCGCTGACTTCTCCGTCTCTATCCTCGGTTAAGAGACGGATGTTGTTGGTTTTGGTGTGACTTTCCTCTCTGCATTCTTAGACTCCCGCCTTGCATCCTTCCCCTCCTCATCGACTTCATCTTGCATTGAACCGCATCTCGCTATCACACTTCGCATTCGTTCATCCCCTCCCCCCTTTCCTTACCCCGCCTATCCCGCCTTTTTAAATCCTCATATATGGGTCCAGCTACCCACACTGTCGTTTTTCTCTGTCCATTCTTTTTCGGTCTTGGGTTTCGGGGTTTCGTATTCCTCTCTCATTTTCGTGTGTCTCATGACGGGGCTCAAGCTCGATTGCTTGCCTCACGACTTCTTCCCTCCTCGACGCCCAGAGCGCCGCGTTTGGGGAATGTCTTTTTACTGTACCCACTGCGTGATGTACTCTTCTTGGTAGCTCGACCGTGTTGGGCTTAGTACTTCGGGATTTCGGGTAGATCCAAAAGGAATAAAAATCAAAAGCGGCCGTGCCGTAGTTGTGAACATTGTCGTTCGTGTGTCTCCTATCTTTTGTGCAACATGAAATGGACCGCCTTTGTGAGGTTTACCGTCGGGAATGCCGCCGGCACGAAGGCTCATTTGTGCCTTTGTGCCTTTGTCCCGAATCCGGTTGGACAGTTCTTCCTGATTTTGTGCGGCTCAGGTACTAAATGCTCGTGAAATCGGGACGAACTGCTAGTCGGAGAATCTGTGGCTTCGGGAGATCTGGGTGTTGTGGACAAAGGAATGAATGTAGTGCTAATATCATGATTAAGACCTCTGCCCAGAATGGCAATACACAACTGCCAAGACCTCCCTACTCTCGTTGAGGATGAAAGCTTTCCTTGCAATAGGATGAGTTTGTAATGCCATATCTCATTCTGTCCCTCCAGAGAGGGGGGCGAGCGGAATCTCTGGAAAAGGAAACATTTAACCGTGAGACCTCCCTCTGACGTAAGCAGATGAGGTTAAAAGGGGTCCGTTGCTTTCTGCTTTTGGTTCTTTCCTCTCCTTCAATCCACCTCAGCCAGGGACAAATACCCTTTGTCAGGATTGCAGTGGACATAAAGTGAGCTAAATATTACCCTTTCTATCGTTTTGCCTGCTCATCACACGTTGTCGTCGTTCTGAAAGACGGTGGTATGGTCTAGATGTTAGCTTGGACCGTCGACTCAAGGACGAAACGACTGTCCTGCCTCTGTCTACGGACTGACGTGGACATAAGGGTGCGGGGAATAGTCTCTTTATCATCTGCTATCGTTAGTAGCTGGTCGTAACGATTGTTTCGCTTCGCCTGTTAGTCACCACTTCAAGTCTTAAGCACTCGGACCTGTACCGGTGGTGTACGGCGGCAAGTGGAACGAGGTCCAGAGACCGCACGGCTGCTATGGTGTTCGCTACTCAGATCCCTTCGTTCTTGAGTTTGGCGTACCGGTGGAGAACGGGGGTGCGCCGAGGACCCTCGAAAAGGGAACCTCGGTGACTGATAACTGATAAGTAGCGCTTCTTTGGGTAACGTTAAGCTCTCTCTTTTCTTTTGGAGAGCCCGCTGGACGAATAGACAGCCAGCACGTTGGGGACTTCCCTGGACTGCATGGCTTTTGTGGAGAATGAAGCTTGTCGGATCGGAGGAGGCTGTAGAGTCTTGTGCTTCGAGCGACGGTTAGCTGGATTCTCAGCACCTCGCGGCGTGGTTCCCGCTGGCGGGCTCGATGAGCGCAGAGGGCTAGCAGGTGGATATGTTGCTGGTCAGGGCGTCGCGTTCGTTGCTCCTTGAAGCGCCCGTCAACTGACTTCTAGCGTTTGGCATAGACACAGTCTGAGCTGTATTCCACGTACCAGCGAATAACGCCTTTGGCTTCTTGCGGACGCGATTCGTCTCTCGGGGAGAGGATGTCTTCGATGGTTCCTTCACGAGCCCGGGAAGCCGTAGGGTCCGAAGTCGGAGCGCATGCCTCCTCGTGGTGGGTCCTGGGCAACGTTACGCCTTAAGAGAGGCGGCAAGACCAGAATGCACACGCAGGACGTCATTTGATCGTCCGTCGACCGGTCGGCTTCCTCCTCTCAGTGCCAACACATAGTGAGTTTGGTAACGCAGCACTAGACTCAGTGTTTGGAGTTATCTAGATGTTTTTTTAATTCGGTGCTCGGTGTGACTAGAGTACGACTTGAATTCGTATTCATCTAGCCGATGCTTTTCTTTTGCCCGTTCAATAGACGGCAACTTCGGATAGTTGAATTAAATACCGCTCATTCTCCATCGCTATGCGTTATCTTCCGTCCTCCTCGACAAGGCGTTCCTTTGATCGAGGGGACCAGAACCACACACACTGTTGGCCCTCTAAAGGAGTTGTACCGAAGTCATTGGGAAGGGGCACCCCATGAGGCATCTCATAAGCCGCTAACCTTCCTCGACACGTATCCCTCCTAGCCCTCAAACCATCTACCCTCTCGTAGCATGTCCCACTCACTAGCTCAGCAAGTCTCCGATCTAAGACGTCAATTGGCAGAACAAATGGCCGAGTGCATCGCGATTCGAGCGGAGTGCGAACAGTGGAAGGCGCGCGCCGAACGCGAGTCCCAGGAGAAGGCGAATTTGGAGGCGCTATTAAAAGATGCAGAAAAGGGGAAAATAGAGTGGTGGACTAAGTTCAAGCAGTTAGAATCAACAGGTCTCTCTGATCGGAAGAGGAAATGCCATAGCGACGAAGAAGAGCAAAGCGACAATGATGCCTCTTCGGACTACGAGGTGCGCCGAACCTGACGCCCTCCGGATTATTTGTTGCGTGTCACCAATTTTGATAATTACTGAATCTTTCTTCCAGAGCGGCATCGGTCAAGACACCCCACCTGGGATGCCGAACGCAGCAGCTCACACATATCAGGCTACTCTGGTGGATGCAGATGTCGACCTTAGGCTGGGTGGCCCGGGAGTGGTGGCCTTCGACTCGAATCATACATTCCCAACACCCCCAAATAATCTTGTCAAGGTCGAAGAAGAGGAGCTCTCCCTGCAAGCTCAGGCTCCAATCCTTGTTAAAATCGAAGATGGGGAAGGAGACGACCAAGATGTCCAATACGTTAGCGGTACATTTCCAACAACTGTGAGTTGTCTTGCTCCTGAATTTATTATAAGGAGGCTGATGTGTTTATCTAAGCTCGGAGACATCAGAATTAAGTCCGAATCCGGGTTTCTTGTCTTGCCATCGGATTTCGTGCAGGAAAGATTACGCCGCGCGAACGCCAATTCTCTGGGTATCGTGGTAGAGCCCGAATTTCATGCCCAAGGGGTGACTAGGGCCTTCTTGAGCTCGAAGTTTGGAGGAAATCCAAACCATACTTTGTGCCCAATTGCAGAGGCTACTCGGAGGAAGAAAGGTCATGATCTCGAAACTTATTTCTGTCCGAATATCAGTTGGAGTCCAAATCTTCCTCGTGCTCCCGGACTGCCTGGGCTTTCCAATGTCTCCCGTGAAGATGCATCTATCAAGAAAATGCCGATGTTTGTCGGTCTGAATGTCAACAAATGGGTCTACATGGGGCACTACATCGGAGAGCCCCAAGGACCGTTAACCCAGGAAGAAATCAATGGAATTGGTGCCAAGGTAAAGATTTATTCTTCTCCTTACCATCTCAAGAGTATTGCTTATATGGCTATCTCGGAACTATTTCAGGCTTTGAACGCTTGGGTTTTAGACATGATGAAGAAAGAATGGGCAAAACCTATCCGAGCTAGTGTATACCTGCGCTTGAAAGGCCTTGAGCCGACGGCGCTGGAAATCGAGAAAGTCTTGAAGAATAGCAATGCCCTGAGTCAGGTCACTGCTAGCGACATACGGGCGGCATATGAGCAAATGGAAGAGGTGCGAGGGCTTGTCAGAGCTGGTTCCTCACCCGCAACCTCCTAGATTGTGCACGTAGTGTGCCTCAAACCCGTACGGTATGATCGAGCGTTCCAGCAGAGTCTCATCACGGGCTTTCAAAAGTACCAAAGGTCACAAACCCCCGCAAAAGCGTCCTTGAAGTCCAAAGCAACGAGTCGGACCCAAAAGAAAACGAATTCGAGGGCAAGTCAGGTTGAAGAAGACCGCGATTATTCTCCCAGTAGGGAATCCTCTCCCGCAACGGCCACTGCGCCAGCAAGAAATCGCGCCAGCAGAAGACAGCAACTGGATGAGGACAAGAGAGTACCAAAGCGTCCGAGATACTATTCTCCGGAAGTCTAAGCCTGGGCCTGTAGACTACTTGACGATAATCATCGCGAAAGAGGCGCTCAATGTCTACAGGTCCACTGAATACCTTTTAACCTTAACTTTTGTAACGCAGAGAAATCGGTCAGAGTAACACTCCATGTAAGGACTGCGCGATTGTTGTGTGTGACTGTGGAGCCAAAGGAGCATACCAGCGTGCAGTGCATGACGCGCTCAAAGGACACACCCGGACATACGGACGCGCGAACGGATCCCAACCACCCAAAGTTCCCCCGCAGCGGTCTTTCGCAGCATTCGCAGCGCGATCACTCAACCTTATATTCTGCGTCTCATGGGTGGAGGACCAGCAGCAGACCACAGCAACTACGACGATATCTCTACTCGTTCCGAAGACAGCATGGTTGAAATCGTCCAGTCCACACCAGAACAAGCAGAGCTGGCCGCACGCTACGTCTTGGTCTACTCCAAGAGCAAAGTCTATGTCCATCCAACCGCTTTCAGTCGAGACAACATTCCCGGCTTCGTCGCCATCGTCAAAAAGGTGGGTCGTTCGTCATTTCGCAGCTCTAGCCAGTGCTCCACTCAAGCGCGGCATCTTGCACCCCTGACCATCCACTCCGATACAGGACACATTGCTTCCGACTTACTTGCTCTCTTGGATTCCGGAATCACTTCTCGATCAAAAAGGAGACGGCGAGTGGGAGAAATACTACCGAGTCGAAGCTGGCGCATCCATCGCCGACGACGATGGTTAGAGAACTCGAATGATATCTGCGGTCTCGTTGCTCACAATCCACTTTGCAGATGCTATTCTGATCGACCCTCTTCCACAAAGAGGAGAATCATATGCATTCTCTGTACCACTCACTTCCATATACAGCTTCATGGTCACAGCACCAACCTTCTCATCCTGGTGTGAGCGATCCTTGCAGTCGCACGGGCTACCCCTTTCCTGACGACTCCTCTGTTTCCAGATGGGTCGTTGACGATTAACATGACCAACGGTTCAACTCTGGCGACACTGCATTTCCATGACGATGAATCTCCAAGCATGCAGTTCTCTCGCTCCTCCCCTAATGCGCCGACCTGGGGTGGAGAAGGTGGGAGCTCTTACTCCGTCTAGGGGCATTCAGATCTTGACATGGGAAACAACAGCACTCCTTCAACAGCTTCGATCTTATTGCAACCTTCTCAAATCTAATCTTCAGCCTCACCTTTACCTAGTGGATCCGTCGAAAGCCGATATTGAAGCGCACACCACAATTCTATACGAGGACCTTGATTTTGAAACCTCCAGCTCTCCTGTGCCTGTTCACCTCCGACCAAAAACAACCAGACGGAGCTCAGGTGGTAGTAATGGAAGAAGCCGTCCTCCTTCAATGCTTCACGATTCTCTAAGCTCCCCCGTGAATGCGAAGATGGCCCTTCTGTCGGGATTCTCTCAGCTCACTCGAGCTACACGCCATGCGGCTCAAAGTGTGCTCTCTCACCCTTTGGCAAAACCGGTACGTGCCCAGCACCCTGAGTTCTAGGCTATTCTAACTAAGTTCACATATTCCTTCTTGCCAGATCATCCCTCATCTACCCGACCCTGTGAGAAGTCTTGTCAACGTTCAAGGAGAATGGACCGGTTGGGTAGAGCAAGGAGGTGTTGGGGAGTACGAATCCGCCCGGGTCTATCTCGCCAAATGGGCAAGAGTGAGTTGCTTTACCTCGATACGTGCACCCTGAATCCTGAACATCATCATGATCTAGATTGTTGCAGAAGAAGGAGAGCGTTCTCGGCAGCGTGAAGCTCACACTCTACCCGGGACTACTGGAGACGAGGAGACCTCTGATCTTGGGGTATTCGAGCTGTTGGCGGTTCGTTATAGCGGGTTTTGTCCGGCGTTCAACGGGGCCTGATCACGTAACACACAGGAGTCCTCTAATCTGCAAACACCAAAACCAACTCGAGACCCTCGTCATCCTATTGACAAGGTCACATGGGAATCGTGGTTTGACCCGTCTGGAAAGCCCACCTTGGAGTGGCTAGATTTCAAGAAAGAGGTTTTCCGTCGGGTACTAGAGCAGTAAGAAGGGCTCCGTTGACACTGTTACTCAAGTCTGTCTCTCAATATAGGGTCTCGCCATCGATACCAAGCGCAAAGCGTGGCCTTTCCTGCTGGGTGTCGTACCTTGGTCATCGAACACTGCTGAACGCGATGCGCTCTGGGAGGATAAAAGGTCAGCGTCACATACCTTTACGATTTTGGTACACCACTCACTAATCCATTACAGAAAAACTTATGAAACCCTGAAAGCCCAGTGGAAAGGCGTGGATGAGGTGTTTAATAGCCCGGAGATGATCGAAGTCCGTCGAAATTTGGTATATACAACATTAACTTGATAGACAGTCACTAATCTGCTCAGCGGATCTCTATTGATAGGAGCGACATCGCATTGATGTCGATTGCCGCCGAACGGACCGGACGCATCCACTGTTCTCACTCGCAGAAACCTCTTCGGGCTCCTCGATCGCTGTGTCTGAAGATGTCGGTGCTCATACTCAAGCTAACAAACACGTAGATACCTTGTCGGTCATTCTTCTCACCTACCATATGTTCGAGAAGGAGTTAGGTAAGCCTTACATTCTACGAGGTCCCCATACCTTATCTGATGATACCGTAGGCTACGTTCAGGGCATGTCCGACCTTCTTTCGCCGCTGTATGTAGTATGCGGTGGAGATGAAGTCGAATCGTTTTGGTGCTTTGTCGCTTTCATGCAACGGATGGTGAGTTGTATATCGATATCTCAGTCTTTGTCTGACCATGGAGCCTTCCGACAGAAATCCAATTTCCTTCGTGACCAGAGTGGCATGAGGAGGCAGCTGTCGACTCTGCAGAACCTCCTTTCCGTTATGGACCCTGAGCTTTACCGTCACTTTGAGAAGGCGGGAGCCTTGAATCTGTTCTTCTGCTATCGGTGAGCGTTGCCGCTCATCTGCCCGCCAAGCTGAACTTATTTCTGGTGTCAAACTTACAAATAGATGGATATTGATTCTATTCAAACGGGAGTTCCCCTTTGAGGACGTCGTCAACTTCTGGGAGTGTATCTGGACCGATTACTACAGCACTCAATTCCACCTATTTGTCGCGCTGGCCGTTCTCGAGTCACACCGGGATGTGATATTGCGTTACCTCGTCGAAGTGAGTTCCTGATAGTCCCTCCGCATTTGAGATAGCTCACGAGCCCCCCTTTTAAATTAGTTTGATGAAGTACTCAAGGTTCGTGACTTAGATATATTATTGGTTAAGAGGAAGAGCTGACGGAAAGCTCCGTGAACAGTACTGCAATGATCTAAGCATGACGATCGAGCTTGACTCGACTCTCGCTCAAGCAGAAGTCTTGTTCCTATCTTTCTTCCAAATAGTCTCCGACATAGACCGCAGACGTGCCGAAACCACCAATACGGTACAGATCCGGCGGAGAAAGAAGACATCGGGGGCTGGGACAGGTTCTTCCTCTGCAGATGAATTGCAGACGGTGTCCTTGCCGATTGTTGATGATGATCTGCGAGAACTACTCATCTCGGGGAAGTAGAGATACACGAAGTGTGAATTATGGATAGATCTTTACTATCAATTGCACATGTAGCTATAATACAACGACGCGATACACTCATGACAGCTTCAGTCGCTTTTGTTTTGGTCGGGACTCCTCTTCACTCTCCTCATCTGAAATGATTTCGGACTCGTCATCAGAACTGTTGTCCTCGTCGCGTCCGACGCCAGTCACTTCCATGTTGTTCCAGATCTCTTCTTCCTCTTCCGCGTCGCGAGCATTCTTCTGCTCCCAATTTTTCTTTTTCGTGCCAGCGTCTTTCCCCGTGCCACTAACTCCATCCCATACAACAATTGAAGGCGTTCCCTGGAGATACTCTTCATGCACTAACTTGCCCTTTTCGGGTTGATTTTGGTTGGCTTTGGCGGGCGGAGGCGGAGTCGTGTAGAGTCGGATGAAGTGATCCAGCGAAACGCTCAACAAAAAGTCGTGCGGAGCTGGTGCAAGTGAAATGACGGCTCCCTTAGCGCTCGGATAGCGGTAGGCAGTTTTTCCATTCCGTGGATCGATCGCATAAACGCGTGATTGACTGTCACTGACGAAAATTTGACTATTTGGTGCATGGATCAATCTGAGTAGACGCTCGCCGATGGCAGGGGCGAGTTACATACTGTTCGAGTCGTCCACATTGAATATCCTTGACGCTGGAGTTGGGACATACTTTCTCCCAGTTTTGAGTTGGCTTTCGCTGGCTCCTAACGTCGTACAACCGGACAGCACCTGCTGCCGTCCCGGCCGCTATTATATTGTGAGAGTCGGAGATGGTCGAGCCATAGTGAACAAAAGAGAGTGCTGTATTGTGAACAGGTTGCCTTATGTTCAGGAAGTCGTGTGGAACCTGAAGTAGGTTGTTACCGACGAGGTTCCAAGCATCTAAGAACAATTAACTTACGTTTTGCGCCCGCCAGACTTCACCATGAAGGAGCTTGATTTTATCCTTTCGCTCTTTTCTCTTTTTTCCCGGGTTGATGGCCTCCTCGGAAGTCTTGACAGATTCAGTTAATGCCTTCTCCGTGTCCCGGAGCGACACTTCAACCTCATCCCCTCCGTAAACAAAATGAGTCTCGTTCGGCGCAAGTCGCCAATCCTTCAGCCGCATCGGAAGATTCGTTGTAAGTGAAGGTGCCTGTGGGACCTCTTCGGAGGTCTCAGAATCAGCATCGAACGGCTGTAGACGGAGAAGTCCTCTTGATGTACATGAATAGGTACCTCTGCGAACGAGAATCGAGATCAGCTAAGCCACGAGATGAACGATGCCCAGATATACCTTGAGCTAATACTCAAGCCAATAAATGCATCTTCTGCCTTGAAGCGGGTTTCGTTCCATTTTTGCTTGAGCTCGATCTCGTCGGTTTTCTGTCGATACGAATGTAGGGTTGTGTGGCCCGTAGACCTTCCGACCGCCAACTGCTCTGCAACCGATTAGCGTGAATAGGCTATGCTTAGCATTTTGACCCACTAGTTTTGATCCATCGGGCCTTAAACCTGTGGCCATCCTCTGAACTTTGCCCTCACCAGGCCTCTCGTCTACCGTAACCACAGAGGTTGAAATCACGGTATCAGCCCGTATCCTTCCCTCTGGCACAGAGAGTCTGATGGATTTGGTAAGTCCGTTTTCGTCTCCAGTGAAGACCCGAATCGAAGGCATTGTGGTGTCAGGCTGATGGTAGGCGCCACTGGCAAATTATTGGTTGCGCAAGTTTGTCGTAGAGGCAACCGAAGGCGGAATTAGCCGTTTCGTTCTTGACTGTTCCTCTCCTCGTAACCCCTGAGGCTCGACTTCACCATGACAGACACCCTAGTCAAAGAATTGCAGAAGATAGAATCTCTCTCATCCGTTTCTAATATACCTGGTATCAAGAATAAGTCTGCTGCGATCGGAACCACGCTGGATGAACTTCAAACTGAGCTGCAGAAAGCAAGAGCTGCCGTGGAATCAGGCGAAGACCCAGATAAAGTGTTCGCCGACCTCAGTAAGAAGGTTGAGAGCTCTAAGAAGCAGGTCGACGAACGGCAGAAGGAGCATAATAATGCCTTGGCCCGTTTCGGCAAGGCAATAGACAAGGTGAACCGGATAATGAGGCCATGGGGGCAACAAGACTTACATTCATGCCGCAATTTTGCTCTCTTTAATCGTCTTTAGAAATTTCCTAACACGCTTCCTACGGCTCAGCCAAAGTTTAACGCACCCGAAGACGTTGAAGCCTTGGAACACGTGATCGGGCTGCACTTCATCAGGACTGGGTCTTTCGACATAGCCCAGACCTTCTACAACGTGCGCCGTCCGATTGCATGCGGTGAACTTGTGCATTGAATCATGATCGTCGCTTAGGAGTGTGGAGTGCCTCCAGACCCAAACTTGTGGCATGCTTTTGAGGAAATGCACCGGATCCGCGCCTGTCTCAGGGAAAGAGATATCAGACCAGCCCTTCAGTAGGTTGATGCACTTCATTCATATACATATATTCACAAAGGCATTCTTCTTGATAGCTGGGCCACTCTCAACCGTGAATTCCTCCGTGAACGGCACTCAACCCTGGAATTCGACCTCCATCGTTCTCATTTTGTGGCGCTCATCCTCAACCCTCCGCCAGTGACTTCTCCCTCCGACTCACCATATGAAGCTGCCATATCCTACTCCAAACGGCATTTTTCAGCACTCGCTGCCAGTTATCCGCAGATTGTTCCCCAGATGACAAGGCTCGCGGGATCTCTGGCTTGGGCAAATCGCCTCTCCTCGTCACAGTATGCCGATCTCACCCAAGACACTATCCATTCGAATCTTGAGCCTGCCTTCGTGAAGGAGTATTGCGCTCGGTTAGGCTTGAGCCGGCAATTGCCGCTTCGTGTAGCCGGAGACATTGGCGGCAACGGAGCTCTGGCAAAAATCGAGAAGAGCAAGAAGGTCATGAAAGATAAAATGGCGGAGTGGCAGGCTAAAGATGAATTATTGGTGAGATACAGCGATGTTGCACGTTGAGGTCGTGAAGTTTACACTTTAGTTCTTCAGATCGAAATACCTCTTCCGCCGGAAAATAGGTATCACTCGATTTTCGCATGCCCGGTATCGAAGGAGCAGTCGACAGACAAGAACCCCCCTAACATGCTTACCTGCGGCCATGTCATCGCAAAAGAAAGTGTTAATAGGTTGACCAAGGGCGGCGGGTAAGATTCTTCCTTCACCCGGTTCTCGGAATGGCCTGGCTCCTGACTCGGTCCATTGCCTTCGCGATAGACGCGTGAAGTGTCCCTACTGTCCGGTGGAGTCGACTGGTCCCACTCTTCAAGTTCACTTCTAACGGGCAACCCCTTTGACGATTGTATCGCACCTTCGCTTGATCAAGGGTTTTGTATACCGGTCTGTATTGATTCCCTCTTAGATGTATCCATAAACAAGGCTTTTTTCATTATATTATCTTTGCAAAGACGCTCGTCATCACCTAACGTCCACCGATGGAACTCTTCCAGGTCTTGCTTTTCTCGAACCCATTCCGTTGACCGTCATAGTCTCGAAGGGTGGCCATAAGTTCCTCTTTCGAGCACATGACAAAAGGCCCGTATTGGACGACAGGTTGATTCAAGGGTGCACCGGCGATCTGAGATTCTGGATCAGATGCCAGTGATGATCGTTTGCTTCACGGACTGACCAACACCGCTCGCGCATCCTGATCTCCATCGAGAGAAAGGAGAACTCCATCCTCCATCTCTTCCGAGGAAAGGACCACGGTGTAATTCTTATCAATCACTTGCGTATTGACGGCTATGTTTCCCTCAATTGCTGGGCAAGATCAACCTTGGGGGTGGTACATGGAAGAGGCCACCAGGCTCACTATACATAAAAGCCGTCCACCCCTTTGCTGTAGGGAAAAAAAGGCACATTAAATCATGAGAGTCCGAGTGTGTGAAATGAACATCCGAGCGAGGACTGACGGATTTCCTGGAAGAACTCAACCTTTCCTTCTTTCCTGACTTTGAGATGGATATCTAGATACCAGCAGCCTCCAATGTGGCGAACTGGAGACTCCTCTCCAAAGCTCTTTCCTGAGATTACCTTGACTTCCACGGGGCCGTCTCGGCCGAGAGGGTAGGCTGTCGGAACTTGGGACGAAATTAACTCCTGGTAGCTAGGTGTCTATAAAGTGAACCAAAATAAGTCTGACTACCGGAATGCTTGGAAGTTGGAAGTACAAACCGTCATCTTGTCTGACTGTGGCAGGTCGATCCAAAGCTGGAGGCCAGTAGGGTCCGAGAGACCAGGTCCATGAACAGGCACTGAGAGAGTACTTCGATTGAGCAATCCGACCGACACCAAATGTATGAGAATCTCACTCTAAATACGCAATAAGGCTCAGAGAGCATTTCGCGGGCGAACGAAGTAGCTTACTTCAGCATGGATGACTGTTAGCAGAACATTGTGCTGAATCACTTGTAGTCTTCGAAATGAGAGCCGTCACTTACTTCCTTTGCCCTAGTAGGCTCAGGTTAGAGTACCAAAAATACCAAATGATGTGTCTGTACCCACTGCTATCATCCATTGAAGATCACCGGGCCCGATAGTGCCCTTGTGACCAGCCGAATCTTCGTGTTGCACCGATCCCTCAAACATATATGTAACAGTTGCCTGTCCTCTGTGCGGGTGGTCTGGCTGATGAACCGTTCAATCTTCTTCTGCTTCTCAAAGGCTTTAGACATACAAACCCAGATCCCGGAGGTAGGCTGACGATAACCCCAAAGTCGATTTTAGATGCTGCCACATGATAAAGTCGCTAATAAGTCTCAAGCATACTAGAAGTGATCCAAGCTGCAAGGTGCCTTAGCATGCCGTAGACTTCCACTGGTTTAGAAAACGAGCACCTACACCAAGAATGGGTCGAGACGATGAAGGTTCATGCTTCCAATGCTGCGGCGAACAGTCGCCCCCGCCCCCTCGGCGGTCTCAAATGCCCGGACTACCTTTGCTACGTTCCGAGATGCTGTTGTTGTCATTGAATAGATGTAGGAGATAGCAAAGCAGCTTTGAGGAGTTAAAGCAACGCCGCGGCTTTACCACTCCGACCGCTCGGATCTCCGTTACAATTGCCGATGCCGGATATTCAACTCCCCAAATCAATTCTACGGAGATCGATCGCATTATTTACTCAATTTTCTAGGTTAGTTAGGGTGTCTGATGGTTCTTAGTCATGTCCTTGAATAATATCTTGGACGAAGGCCCGCCAGCGACGATCCCACTTTGCGACCGCCTGTTTCTTTTCCTCCGGCCCAAGTTCACTGATCTGCAACGTAGTTTACCGCGTTAGAGGTAAACATAAGAGTTTCGTTACTATCATACCATTAGAGACTCTCGGGCGAGGACTCCAAGTGTTAAGAGCCCGGAAATCTCACTCGAAACGAGAACCTGGGGAAGGTGGTGAAAATCAGCGAGGATAAATGGATACGATTCGATCATACCTGGAAGTAGTCGTAGGACAGTCCTAGATTTCCAAAGACAGATGGATCATCGGACGAAAGGGCGACAGTTAGGCCATGGTTTAGCATCACGGGCAGGGGATGCGCTGGCATCGAGGAAGTGAGTCGCTGGCGATACAGTCAGTTACCGCTCCATAAATAGCCTCCAGTGGCATGAAACGGACCAGAATTTCGTTTCTGAACTCAATCAAATTATTAGCCTTTCTCTCCGTTCGGGGAAGAGGAAATAAAGACTGACGATATGGGACAAACTTCGATAGCGATTTTTCGTTCTCTGCAGAGCTTCATCAGGTGTGGATGCTTCACCAACGAGAAGCTTGGCACCGACGTCAGGTCTCTTTCCGAAGTCTCGAGAGAAGGAAAACTCACCCGTGCCCGATGCGCTTGGTTCCCAGAAGAATAGCGTCGTACAGGTTGTCGTCGACACGATCGCCATCGCCAAGGGTCTCTCCAGCATGAAAGATGAACGGAATAGAGATACCCGCTTCCTTGCATCTCTCTTGGAACGCCAATAGCTTCGGAAGGTAGTCGAGAAGTGGAACGCCGGTGTCTTCTTGTCCGACGAGATCAAACCCTGGAAACGACAAGAACTTGTTAGCTACATATGCCTTGAACCCGCACGGGTAGGGTGAATGGCCAACCTGCGACAAGGTCTGGGAGCTCTTGTTTCATCTTGAAGCAGTCATCTAAATACCACTGTAGCTCCTCTGGAGACATGAAGCGGATGGTAATGTAGATGATCTAGAGGAGGATTGTCACTTGCCGCAGGCTCGAGGCCAGAGGTAACAACGGACCTTCGCTCCAACGAATTCGTCCCCCCTTCCCTGAGAGATCATCTCCTCCTTGACCTCGGCAATGACCTCGCTGATCAATCGAACCTTTTCTATTGTCGAGAAGTCGCCTGCCCCATCGGAGCGAGTTATTGTCCTGGTGAAATGACAGAGTCTGTAAGACTCCAGATACTCTTGGTCCTGTGTGTGAAAGACCCACTTGTCGAAAAAGTTCGCTCGCATTTCGACATACGAAATACCATCTTCAATGGATGTGAGGAGGAATTCTCGAACGTATTTCCGAAGAACAGGTTCGAACTCTAAAAGTCCCTGATGTTGGACCATAATGATTAGCATTTCGGTTAAATGGCTTCAACTAGCAATTTACCCTGGCTACGAGAAATGTACTGGCAAACTTTGTCCAGATCTATTACAGAGTCCAGCTTTAGTGAAGTGCGACGGACTCTTCATACGAAAACAAAGACCTTTTTACTTGTGTTATACTTCACGTATGCCTCCTCTGGATCCAGTCGCATCGCGGCGAGCACCCAGTTGTCAAAACCTTCGGGCCCCCCGAGCTCAGTAGAAAAGTTCTGTCGTGCTTGCTTCATATTGATCCAAGCATTTGCTTCGTATCCAGGGCTGGTAATGCTTTGATACGGCGCAGCCTTGAAGTCGACTGGCATTGCGTGAAATTCTGGCCCGGTGGAAGCAATCGTCTGAGCAGTGATTCGAGCTGATACCCGAACGTGCATCTGACGTTCCTCTAACGCGACACGAAGTAGGAACTCTGCATCGCAACTGACGGTCACATGTTATGATGCGACTGGCGGCCGAAGATGACGGCCAGACTTACGTTGCGTCCATGTGAACATGCAGCAGAGCTCCTTTCGGAAGTTTTCGAACCCATTTGAACAATTCAGTCCCTTGTATGGTCTCTTTGGCTGAACAGAGCTAGTATTTCAGTGTCCAATAGGTTATAATTCTAAGTCACAAACCCTCACCGGTAAGAAATTCCATTCCCGGAAAGATGTGAGGAATTCTTTCGGTCTCCTGGGCCCAGACTGATTGCGCCTCTCTCGTTCTTATATTCCTGATTATACCATCGACCTTTTGCAGTGTCTCGGAGTCACCTAGAGCATTGAGGTGTTGGGTTTGTGAGTCCAGTCGCAGGGAGCGGTCCTCGGCGATGAGCGCTTGGCGTGCCTCTTGATAGCTGCTGAAAACTGACATGGGAGGAGTGATCTAGTAGTCTGAACTGAGGGAGTGAGTGTTGGTGGTTAGGTTACGCTGGCCTATGTGGGTATCGGCGTGGTGCAGTACGCCGGCTTCGGCTGTGATCGCGCTGACAAAACCCGCCAAGTGCTCCACCAAGCTTTCTACAAAAGCGTCAGGGTCCTCACCCTTCGGTTTAGTCGACAGCCTTACAAGCCGCCTCCTGTCTCTAATAGACAGATGCTAGTGTATGCAGGTAGAAAGTACATCGAGGTAGATGTCGTGGGCATGCGCTTAGGAAGACAGGGATCCGGAACTTCGCCCTTCCGCTCGCATCCTTTGCTTTTCTTCTCTCTGAGCAAGTTGCTCTGCAATTCGACGCTCCCTTCCAGCGCGGCTTCTATGAGCCTTAGAGCGAGAATGTGCTTGCCATTCTGTCCCTTCTTCAATCATAACAGGTCTTAAAGGATCAGAGGTGCAGATTTCGCAAACTCTCCGTTTCCTGTTCTGTAACGTAACCGACGCACTAGAATTGGCGATTAGAATGTTAGCGCAAGGCTTCTATGATAGCCCTTCTAACCGACCTCGTGACCACTCTATTACCGGCGAGCAGGCCTTGAGCCACCTGCGAGGGCATGATCAAATCCTCCTGTGTCCTTTCACCGAGGAAGTCTGCAAATATTGTCAGTACGAATATTAGATACGAGCGGAGAATTGCTTACCAGATAGAATTTTCAAGCCTGTGTCACGGACATCCGAGTCCCAAAAGCCTAGATCTGGGTGTATTGACTTGATTAGACCTTCCCGCCGATCGCACATAAAACCACACATACCCGTGGCATCTAGTAGGGCCAATGAAGCTCGGGTTGTGTGAGATCCTTGACTCCGAACGGCGGGTATCAGCTTGTTTTGAATCCATCGGACTTGACGTTGAGCATATTTCCTCGTGCCATGTTTCATTTGCTCCCTAGATTGGCTTAGAAGCTCTGGAGAGGGGTTCGGGGCTGAGAGATAATCGTGAAATTCCTTGAAGCCTGTCATCTTGTGCGTTAATTTGCAGGTTGATGAGAAGAAAGAATCAAACACATACCGATGGTTTGGAATATGCCTCGCGTATAGTCGATTTCCATAGCGGGGTTGCACCTCTCGGACGAGCCGACAACTGCTGTCCTCATGCCCATAATCTCCTCCAGCATACCTCTCTAAGCAACATTCAGTAAGGGAAGTGGTCGGTTTGCCCTGAGTAGAATGTCACACACCTGTGCCATTTTGTCCACTCTCGCATCCAGTCTAGGGTTCAACAGCTCAGGTTTTGTGTAGAGCCAGTAAATGAGGGTCGGGTATCTGGCGAAGCGCTGGTCAATACGACATTGGTATTACTCATATCTCTCGAGCACTCACCGGGCTATGCCGAAAGATTCGTCCTGCGATGAGTTGATGTCGCTCGTTCTCTGGCCCGACTCCTTTATAATCTCCAGGCTCCGAAGGACCTTTCTTGTGTCCTTCCAGTGCCAGCGTTCGCCCATCGGCGGGTCGAGTTTGCACAATAGTGTGTGAAGAGCAAAAGCTGTGTTTTCAGAGCATGCATCTGAATGTTTACGGTCCGGGAGGTTTGCATAGAGTTGTTTCAGGTCCTCCGGTAGGTTGGCTAGGGCTTCGGCGATAGCAGAAGAGAGTGGGAGCTCGTCGCCCTCTTTCTCTGGCCCCGTAGGGGAACAATCATCTTCATTCAGAGAGACCAGTCGATTAGGGAAGATGAGATGTTGTATCCAATACGTTGTACCACCAACCACAATGGGAAGTTGGTCCTGCTCGTGGCATAGATCAATCTGTTCGAAAATTGAATACCCATCAATACTACGCGAAAGGCCAGACAATAAAACAGAGACAATCACCTCTTTCATTGCATCCTTAACCCACTGCGACACGAAGTACTCCTCGGTGGGATCTTTGAAGTCCATGAGGAGGTGTTCGACCCCTTGCGTCTCCTCCTCCGTGACCTTGTTCGTCACGATGTCAAGACCTCGGTAGACCTGCATGGCATCCGCGTTGATTACTTTCCCGCCCTTCCATCTCCCGAGATCGAGGCCTGAGGGCGATAGGGATTGGCGCTGAAGTGCAAGTGCCAACTCAATTCCGAGTTGGCTCTTGCCCGTGCCGGTGGTACCGACAATCGCGATGAGGGGTTTTGAAGTCCCAGTCATGATACTTCTGACCCTCGGCCTAAATGCTATGCAGTGAAGAGATGCGAGTCGACGCAGCATTCGCCATGGAAGACGGAAAGGAGACGGTAGTTTGAGAATGAGGAGGAAACGCACATCAAGGTCCGCTCCGGAGATAAGCGTTCTAAATTGCGAGGGGTCACAAACCGTAGACAATACACCGACAGACGATACAACAAAAGAACAAGTCCGCCTAATTATGCAGGGGTATTTCTCCACCACGCCCAAGCACTGACACCGATCACAATATTCCGGATTCCGACACCAGCTCGACCCATCCCAATGAACCTGAATAGACACCATACCCAGCCTATGACCCAAGCACACACTTTACCGGTGTATCTCGAGAGATTCGGCAGCGATGCAGGCTGCAAGTATGATGGCGGAGCAGCGAGGACAGGGAAAGCAGCGCCGGGTGCGGGCAAGGGTGACGGCACGTCGAGGATCGCGACGACCGGTTTATGGTCGGAGGTGATATATGATGGAACGGAGGTGTATATGACTGGCCTGATGTTGGAGGTGCGTGATGTCGATGGGTCGGATGCAGTAGCAAACAGGATGCGGTCAGTCCAGGCGGGTGCACGTTTCGGGCTACGGTTAGAAACGTCGGCTAATCAGTTGTGTCTTCCCCGCCTCAGAGGTTTGACGAACGCACTTGTAATCTGTCTCACTGCTGAGAAGGTACTTATAAGTCGGCTTGAAAGCTGAAAAATCGCCTTCGTGAAGGCCGTTGCAGACGGTGCCGTTCTGCATTTCGACCGTCAACTCGTCCAGTGCTGCTAGCTCTCTTCGCCCTTCTGCTGAAGCGGCTTTCTCTTGAATATCCGTGTACGATAAGCCTTCTTGGCGAACGAGTCGGAAGTTGAGGTCGCCGAAGAGGAAGAGGTGGGTTGAGTCGTATATCGTGTCGGGGCCAGGCCTGGGCTTCGAAGCGAAAGCAGGGAACAGCAACGTGCGGACAATGTGGATGTAATCGTGCAGACGCTGAGCCAAGTTGTGGGTGTGCGCGGTCAGATGAACAGAAACGAAGCTATACGACCAGCACGAACGTCAGCGTTTTGCGCTCCCAAATCCCTCTCGATTCCACTCACGTAAAGACTTCATCGGCCGCTCCATCCTCCTCCGCCTCGACACGGAACCTCACAGCGACCGCGCCCTTATTCCCCATCCAAAGCGGCCCACAACCCGTCCAAGACGTCTGCACGTCCGTGATCCTTCGCCCTATCCCGGCATCTCTCGCGTACACCAACAAAGCCACTCCGACGTTGACACTGCGCGCGACGAGCGAGTATTCCCCTCCTCCGTGCGCTTGAACCTCTTTGAGGATAAGTCGGTTTCGGGAGTCGACGACGTGACGAGATCGGCCGGTGAACCCAAGATGTAGAGGAAGCAGCTCCTGGAAGCCAACAGCGACGATGTCTGGTGGGTCGACGGTCGAGGCGGTTGGGAAGGTTGGTGTAAGCCAGTCGACAAGGTCCCGTGGAAGACCCGCGTTGCCTGTATGGGTGAATGGTCAGTTATGGCGCTCCAATGTCCTGCAACTTGGGAGGTACCCGCCTTGAAGGTTGGTGTTGTAGGTTGCGATTTGGACGCGAGTGGACCTTGGGGATCGTATTGGCTCCGTCATGAT
Organism: Tulasnella sp. 427; assembly: GCA_019633495.1. Lineage (NCBI taxonomy): Eukaryota > Fungi > Basidiomycota > Agaricomycetes > Cantharellales > Tulasnellaceae > Tulasnella > Tulasnella sp. 427. The sequence goes on along the minus strand of WSUD01000011.1, from coordinate 23,257 downwards.
ATTGCTGCTCCTGTCGACAGTACCTCAGGCTCGAGGCGTGTTATATATGGGATGAAGCCGTTCCCTGAAGAAACGGGACTCCAATTTTTCGCCTCACCCCGCAGTCACACCCCGTCACACTTGGCGCAACACACCACACCCAGCCTGAAAAGAATGTACTAGCTAGAAAATACGAGTTTTCCTACAGAAGCCCATGACTTCTACTCCGCATTCGTCGATAAATACGAGCTACTCCAGATCCAGGTCAGCTACGCTAATCCTCCAAGCAGCACGCAGTGCGTCGTCACGAGCCAGTGGAATCGAAGTGATTGTTTTCTTTGTGAGACCACCTTCATTGAGAGCTCGGTGGATGACGCTCGACGACGCCTCGACGCCCCGGTGAGTGACGAGGGAAGTTCGAATCTCCTTCAAGTAAATCGTCTTCTTCTGCTGCACTAGCTGTTCGATGTGTCTAACGTCGTATGGATCCAGAAGGCGAGACCGACCACGGCCGTCGGTATTTGAATTCTGACCGTTGTCGTCGGCGTGCACTTTCCATATCTTGTAGACGGTTGTACGAGAGCAATTGGCCTTTGCTACGATCTCCTCTACATCCATCTTGTCCTCGTACCTCCACCGGACGATGTTCTTTCGCATTTCATCAGTGAGGTGAGGGGGCATGCATATGGTAGAGAGCGAAAGAAACACAAGAGGAGCTTGGTAATGTTCTGGACCAGAACACTACCAGAACATGCCCCGGATGTGTGAGAAACCCGGTGTTCGGAAGATGATTACCGAACCCTTATGACCCTGACCTCCACATCATGTGCCGAGGCTCGGCATTCCATACAAGACCGTGAATGACCGGCAGCCGGCATTAACGGTGGTACCGGCGATAAAAGGGAACGGACGGCGATTGAAATGCCACGCGTTGGGAAGGATTCGGCACGCCGTTTGTAGTACTGTATATAGACTAATGAAATACAATGCTATTTACGCGGCGCACTGTCTGGGACGTTCGGGGCGGCGTCGACAGGCTGCTTGGGGGCCAGGAGGTGCATCGCGTCAGGGTGGGTAACAAATATTAATGTCACGCGCGGGGTGAGACGAGAAATTGGAGTCCCGTGTCTTCAGGGAACGGCTGTACCCATGAGGCGTATGGACGCTGGTAGTGAGGGACGGCGCAATGATGGGGCGGTGTCCGAATTAGAACGATTATGTCAGAACGCCGTCTACGCGCCTGGGGCTGAATCCCGTTGAACAAGCTAATGCCACTCGCAAACACTTAGCACCCAACCATTAAAACGTAAACTCTTTCCCGCGAGTCAATTGAAGTAAAAGAAAAGAACTAAGTAATACAAAAAAGCAAAGAGCGCCCACATGCATCAAGCATGAACGAGTTGATAAAAAAAAAGTTCAAGAAAACCCCCTTCTCAGAAGGGAAACGAAAGAAAGAACCGCATCCATCATCTCGTCGATTGTGGCTGCTTACAGCACCAGTCCAGCGAGGACACCAACAGCAGTGAGAGCGAACGAGGCGACGCCGGCGGTCGCGAGACGACCGGCACCGTTGGCGTAAGCTGACGACGAGGCTCCCGTGGATCCGTTCGTAGTTCCTGAAGTGGCGGCGGGTGCGACCGAGGTCACAGCAGAAGCAGCGGCACTTCCAGTAGCAGCGGCAGTACCGCTAGCAGAGGGCGTCGCTCCAGCGGCACTTCCAGTGGCTTTGGCCTAAATCGCAGAGAGTCAGTAAAGACAACGCGTCTCGCTGCTGCCAAGCTCTGCGACTTACCAAGTAGGCGTCAAACGTATTGGGACTCGAAGTGTTGACGTTGATGGCCATCACCATTCCGCTCTGGCAGTGGCTATGGGCGAAGAATGCGGTTAAAGGGGGTTCCAAAACGATTGTGATGAGATGACCGGCGACTCACGTTCCCTGAGCACAGTAGAACCACAAGGGAGTCACTTCGTTGATCTTGAAGCTAAAGACGGGGAACTCGGTAGCAGTAGCGGCCACAGGCATGCTGTTTGACAGAACAAACACCAATCAGAAGACGCTTCCCCGTCAATCATTCTGTATCGACTCACAATCCCGAATCAACACCTCCCGACATCGGCGAGCACGGGCTAGCGAAAGTGCTTTGCGTGAGGGTGTGGTTCTTGGGATGGCTATCGAGGACGAGAAATGTGGTCATTTAGCTGCCTTTGTCTGCCGTCGCCGTGTCATGCGCACTCACAATTCAAACGTGACGATATCTCCAACGGCAGCGGTGACCTGGTTCGGGGTGAAGGTCAAGCCAGAAGCGCCAACGACGACACTGTGGGTCGTCTGGGCGAAGACGGCGGGAACAGCGAGGACAGCGGCGACAGCGGTGGCGATCTTGGAGAAGAACATGTTTGCAGAGGAAATACGGTTCTTGGAGGTGAAAGCGGGTTTTCTTGAACTAATGAAAAGATCGGCTTGAAAGCGTAAAGTGGGCTCCTGTTTTTTGTACTAATGAGAAAAGGAAGTGCTTTTTCTGAGGCTGAATTGGCGGCAAAGTCCATCAGTCGCACTATCTTGTTGCATTCAGACGACATCGACGTACCCGGCCTCAAGGAAATACTGCAATCAAGCAGGCAGGAAAAGAGGAGAGAAATGTAAGGAGAGGCGGTAGAAGGGAAGGGGGGATGGAGAGACCAAAACGCTTCGCTGGCCTAATGCTGCGGGTCTATTAAGGCCGCTGGTTATACCGGGCTTTCCCGCGGTCAGAGTTGCCATGCCGACATTCGACGACGCACATCCCCGCCGAAGAGTGTGATTGCCAGCGACCAAGACAGCAACAATCGACGACTTGTATACAGATTATGCGCTTCCTTCGGAATCAGCGGTGATTGGCTCGAAAAGCAATGTGTTATGTTATTAGGACGGTCCGCGAACTTTTCCTACACTACAGTCTAAAGACTCAAGCCTCATGACTCGGACGAGCGACCGACCTAAGCGAAGGCCCAGCAACAGCCAAGATTTGCTGCGGACGACAAGACTCCGGGGAGGGGTTGTGCAAATCCGATGCCTACTTATCGCACCTATCGCCGAGAAAGCTCACCAACCGCCTAAAGCCCGGTCACGTCCAAGAACAGTGCCTCCACGGCGATTACTTTCTGCCGCCCATGAGACTCTTCAAGAGCAAGTTCTGCGACTTGCCGGCGTTACCCATCTTAGCGAATACCTTGCTCTTCTTCTCGAGCTCGGATTGAAGTTGTTCGATGTCTTCTTTAGCGTCTTCGTCTAACCCTTGAAGAGTAGCCGCTCCTGCCCGACGGGGAGCGGAGAAGGTTAGCGGATGAGTACTAAGCGAGAAAAATTCAATAAGTTTGCCTATCTCTTGGACCTTGGCAAGGAAATCATCATAGAGCTTCGAGCGTTTAGCGTATTCATTTTGCAGGATCGTGAACTGCTTCCCGATAACCTTCTAAGAGCCGGGGATCGAGCGATCAGGCAGAGCATGAAGTGGGTCAAGAGCACGGCGGAGAGAGCAAGTTTGAGAGAGTAAGTTTGAGAGAGTATCGTTCGTCAGAGCGTCGACACGTCCGAATGCAAAAGAATGTTAGCGAAAGACAACGATTGGGTCCGTTATTGCAGAGCCATGCGGTCTGGAGTTTGAAGCGCGGAGATCCCGACGGCTGGTGCAGGAAGGACTCTCGTTAAACTTGAGGGAACTCCCACTTACCCTTGAATCTTCGACCATCTTGACAAGTTCGGCCCTACACTGAGCAGCTTCGGTGTGGTATCCGTCTGCGGCTTTGTCGAATTCCAGCACGGCTTCGCTAAAGCTCGTTCGGCATTCAGAACGATGTGTCCAGTTGCTCTCCACTCACGTATACTTTTTCTCAACGGTGTTTTCTAATAGCCCATGAACGATCCTGATGTGGTCCATAGCCGGAACGAGTGTGTCGATGAGGTCCTGCTGCAGCTCTTTCGACTTTGCGGACATCGGTCCTGGGGAGTCGCATCGTCCAGGATGATCGCCAACACCCAAGAATAACCACATTGTGAAGAACGGCTCACCCTGCAGTTCATCCGCGCATGCAAGCAACTCTTCTAGCGCGTCGTCGCTGTTGCTAAAGCGGAAGGAAGGTTTATATATAAGAAACCCGACTCGGTCGTTACGGCGCGGCGCGACCCTCCAAGGAACGCGAATCTCACTCAACGCCGAAGTTTTTCAGGTTATCGACGAGGGTCCTGCCTTCCTCCCAATCGTCTGCCATGTCATCGTCGTCTTCATCGCCAGACGAGGCGTTCCCGTCGCGCATTTCGTGGTCGTGGTCATCGTCCGCATAATCAAAGTGAGTCCGGGCGAAGTGGGCGCTTCCGGGAGCATTAAGGACAGAGGAGGGCACGTCGCCCCAAACGCGTCTCCCTCTGTCCTTGCTTCTGTCCAGGGTGAGATGGATCTGCGGCCTGGCAGCTGGCTTGGAGGAGTTGCCGATCCGGTTTGAAGCACCTGCCACCTGTGCTATGTGGCGAAAAAGGAGATGTGCACAAGATGGTGCACAATGGGAAGGTGGATAAAGACATACCTTTGATGGGTTTAGCTTTTGAGATAATGGGAGACTTGTACAAGACCATTAGAAAATAGTGGACTAGGTATTTGAGTGTATGTAATGGTGAGAAGTTTGGATGAAAGGGGAGAGAAGGCTTAAGGGATGCTGGGTGGGCCATCACTTCTCGCGGGCTGGGTCTCTTGGTCCTGTCTCACCGCCCGTTCTCACTTTGACTGGCACCTCTCATTTCTCTCTCACTCTCTCCCATCCCCTTCCTCCCCCCAACCCGCCCCTCCAAGCCTTTTACGAACCTTTCCTCACCTTTTCGTACGTTCTCAACCCATCACCTGTCACCGAGTAGAGGCAACAAAGAGCTAACGAACAAACGTCCGATCCCGCGCGGGCTTGTGTTTTTTTTCCCTCCATCGTCAACCTCTGCCGTTTTTTCCGCAGGTGTCAACAACCTCTTTCCTTCCTTACCAACACCCCCAAGCCCGTCGCCCAACCTAGAACCAGTTCTTGTCATCATGAACCGACCTCACAAGCAGTCCATGTCCGAGCTCAAGCTCCGCCGTCTCACCGAACACAACCAGCGGCTCAGGGACGACCTTGCCCGACCTCGTATCCGTGTCAGCGAAGCCAGCGCTAGGTCAGATACCGTTCCATTCGTGCACCCAGAGCTCCCTCCGGAGTCGACGCGCTCTGCATCATCTGCAAAACGGATGAACTGACATGCGACTTTTACTTCCACCACATCAGTCTGATCCGATACTGCAAGACCACAAAAGACCATCTGGTGCGTATCTCAATGCGGACTGCAGGGCGGGCAGAGGGCGTTTTGGCATATGGCACGCCGCGGCGCGGTACAAGACATACGTCTTGTGTGTCTCATTGACAGCGAGATACGTTTTCCGGCGACTGCGCGCGCCGTATGCCAATACCAATTGCATTTCCCTGCAGTTTTGCCGAAGCAATAACAATACACTGGCATGCTGACGACCAACCTCCCCTTCTCTCTTCCCGCATCTACAGGTGCCATCCGTCTGGGGACCTGTTGGCAAGAACGAAGACCCATACGCACCACCAGCACAGGGCTGCAACTGCGTGATTGCTTAACCGGCGATGCGACAGCCACTATCGACGCACCCGCTCTCGCCCGTTCCAGCTTCGCGCACACTGTCTTCCCAATGGACGGTCAAAGACAGAGTTCTTTCGGAGCGCAGTTCGTCATCCGGCCACCCATAAAACATCCCGATTACTCCCTTTCTCGCGCGATTGAAAGTTCCTCCTTCCGGTTCTTTTTTGAGTTCTTCCCTTTTTTGCCCTTATCTATTATATTGCAACTTTTCTTTCTCTTTTCCTTCCTGCTCTCTGTCTACCCCGTGCGCGCTACCTCTGTCCATTCCTTTCTTTACCTCTCCTACATACGTGTCTCTCGCAATGCTGGTCAGTCGTTCTTTCATTTTGAACATATAGCTCAGTTCATCCTCCTGCTCCCCATCAATGTAATCCAACCGACCGACCACCGACGCGGCGCGTTCTCTATTCTCTCGATCAGCGACAGCAAGTGACCGAGCAGTATCTCATATAAGCTGCAAATGGATAGGAGGTGGACATTGCCGGGGGAGGCTTGAGCAGCTTGCTTATGATGGAGGCGCGGCGGCGACCCAAGTCTTCAACACCTCGCTCAGCTGAGGTGGAGGAATCGCTCCGACGAAGTGGCTCAGAGGCTTGCCACCTTTGAACGCCGTCACCGTCGGCAACGCGCGAATCTGGGTAAGCGTCGCGAGCGAATTAGCTCTTGTGAGGTTGAAATCGAAGAGTCGGGGAACACGCACTTGATATTTCTGAGCCAATTCGATCTGTTCGTCCGTGTTGATGGTCACGAGATCGACTTCCTGTCCGTTCGTCTGGGATGGGTCGGAGGTCGCGTTTTTCAAGAGAGGTGTGAGGGTCTTGCAGGGGCCGCACCAGCTACGCAGCGATCCAGAGGGGGGGTTGAAGGAGATTTCGTGATTTGTCAGCGAGATGTGCAGGAAGAAAACGAATGCATCAGGTTGCTCTCACTCGGCGTAAAAGTCTACGACGATCAGTTTGTTGGGGTCCGAAGCGTTGATGACTTGTTTCTCAAAGACTTCCGGGGTAGCGTCTAAGTAGTGTTCCTTCGCGAACTGGGATGCACGGAACGCCCTGCGGGTTCCTGCGCGGGTGGCCGAGGCGGCGATTGACGAGCGGACGATCTGACGGAACATATTCTATAACTATTTTAGGTGCTCAGTGACATTCTTGTACGTGTGATGGTGCATCTTCGCTTACTTGTAGAGTCGTTTTGGCGGAGTACTTTTCGGCCGCGGTGGTGGTAAGGAGCGTGGGTAACGATAATGTTTACCGTCCGTACACGGAGACAAGCAGCGGCTTTTCGAAAGCACGCGCTACGATCGAGGCTAGTACGATTAAGGAGTGTGGCATTAGATGCCACCCCAAAGGGAGAGACAAATATTAGCTGACTGACTGTCGTCAAGGCTGTCGGTCGCAATGGTTTTGATCAACGACGATTGCAATCGTTGACTGACGAAGACTCGGATGTAGACAGAGAGCAATTAATCATTCGCTCGTGCGGTAAAGGTGTTGGAAGGTACATGTCCAGCCTACGAGTCTCATAAGCCTCATTGCAATGAAGCCCGTTTTGGTTGGGGCTTCGAGTTAGATGAGGAGCTAGCCGCTCGCGGCACATTACCGAACCAGCCAAGTCGTTGCCAGTGAAACCGTCAAGACACCGAAACAGCAGGTACATCGGTTCATCAAAGTATAGCGGAACAGCGTCTTCCACGCACGTTGCAAGCGTTACGCTCATCTGGAAGCGAAGAGTTAACTGGGGCCTACCGCGATGAGAGACTCCCTCCGGGTTCGAGCACCATTCGGGCAGTGCCCCGCGCCCAGGTAGAGAGGTAGAATTGCGTCGGCTAAAGAGGTCTCAGACCTGGAGTGTGAAGTGGGGAGAATGAGAGGGGCTTCGTGTTAGGACAAGCGATCAGCTGCGTTTAGAATCGAACCGACAAATAACCCCTTACATCTACTTCAGTCTACAAGGAATGTCAATTAGATTAGATACTTTGCTACCGCTCGTCTTTTCAAGCCGTCAGCTCAGAGTAACATTGCTGGTCCCGTCCCACCCTCTGCTGCACCACTGCGACCTTCCTAGCAGAAAACGATGTCCCTTCCACGACCTTTTTGCTCGTTTCAGCAGAAAATGCTACTGGAATAGCTCACCCCATCACTGTACCGTCAAGCTATACAATCTCTATCTTCAGGTCGTGCCGATGCATCTATTTCATCCTCGAAAATAGAGAGGACCCCTCCTGTATTCTCCCTTCTTCGTCCCCCAGCTATGATCATACCCACCATTCAATACTAACCAAAATCGAGTACAAGACCGATATGGCGCTCATTTACGCTTTGCTATTGGTCACATAACCCTTTCATACCGTGCTTGTGCATATTTCTCGCCAAACTAGTACAACGCACAGTTCGAAGCGTCTCACACAGCACGCTTACTTTTAGCTGGGATCAAGAATAGCTCCGTTCAACGTAACAATACAAAAAGGTGTTGAAAGGCAAAACGGTCTGCATCTCCCGCCAAAGTGAACGGCTTGGCCTACGAGGGTCACGTTTGAGTCAAGTGGTGGTGAATGCGAGCCATCGACAATAGCTTACGGTTCACTAGGCTGACCGTGAACAACGCAGCGAGCTCAGTAAGACGTTCTAGCTCAGAGAATATCACAGTATCCTCTTACCTTTCAGTAGGAGAAAAACGCACTTATCGCTTCTCGCCGTTGGGGCCGCTTTCGCAAGCGCAGTCTAAAATGAATACACGTTAGACATGTGGAATAAATATCATGCTTTATCGTGAAGCCTTACTGGGCCAGCCGCTAGATACAGAGCAAGTCATAATCAGCCGCTAATTCAGGCATAGTGAAGGGATACGATGATACTAACCAGTTCTCAGCGGTGCCTTGCTTGATGACAGTCTCGCATTGTTGGTCAGCCATTGGAATTGTGGTTTGTGGTGTAAAGCGGTGGGAAGGTTCGTTCGACGGGTGATGAGAGGTGATGGAGCTCGAGCAGAGTGCGTTTTGACGGGCCATTATATACCACAGCCATGGCTTGAGCCAGGCCGAATCAAGGCGACTGATCCGAAGACTGATAACGAGTTCCTAGGAGGAAAACTGGGGTTGACGGCTACATAGCTCATGTGATAATCAGGGATTTGGGTTCTCGGTCCACACCTCCTAAGCGTGGTTCCCTCCCGGGCAGACTTCGTGGTTTGTTGTAATGGAACCCGAACAGTCTCTCAGCCTCGATGAAGCATGACCCTTCGATGAGGGGCTAGCGCCAATTATCAGATATCCTCGTGGTGCCGAGGTTCCTAGATAACGACTGATACGTGTAATCGGCGTGGTAACACTTTGTACCATTAAGGAGGTGGGACGTTGAGGACCAATCAGAGGCTGGCTGTTTGTCAAAGAATGAAGATCTTTTTCACATAGCGTCACATAGCATTCGGCCCGGTCATAGCAAGTGTCCGACTGGACTCCGCCGGCAGATAACTTCTTCTTCCTCTGGTTTAGGTGGGGAATGATTCATGAGCGCAATCGCCTCCCAGCCTACGTCCGCCTGGTTGGGGGTGGGTGGAACCTTCGACTGGCCCCAAAATACCGCAATATTACCCAAGGACAGTTGAACGGCCAGCCAGTATCCTTGGCGGTTGCTACGGTGATTAAAGACTGGTGCGGTCTTCGTGGGTGCTCTGCGGACTGCCACCCGGAAACCCGGTGCTTCATGCAGAAACCTCCAATAAAAGAACATCGGCAGGAGGATATAGGCTGTAGCGGTTGCATGCCGTATAGTAGAGTCACGGTGGATTGCGCTTAGTGTGATGTGGGTGGTCACCAGTTGTTCAACTGCGGAAGATGTGCCGTCGCCAAGCGCGTCGCCTGAGGACCACGTGAGACCGATCCGGTCTAGGTGAACCGACCCAGTATCATAGGCGTCAACGTTGCCAATTCCCTCGTCGCCGCTGGTGCTGGAAGAAGTGGAAAGATGGCGTGAGGTTATGAATAGCGGTATTACGTCAGCAAGCAACCTCGTCACGCTTTCGGTCTGCGGCTCTGGTGTCGGGCGCCTTGAGTCCCCAGCGCAGTCAGCCACGTCGCTGAAGATAACCAACCACAACCGTTTCCAAAAATCTAACCGGATTTCTTTTCCTAATTTCTTTTCGTAAGTACCCCTCCTGCCAGTTGTGACATGTCAATACTTATGATTCCCAACATTTATCTGCTGTGCTGTAGCTCCCCCCAATCTGGGTCCGAAAGCGATGAGCACAGTCCGACATTTCGTGGACAAGCTCTTCCGTCCACTGTCCATTCATATCGCGAAAACTTTGAATTTGCCGAAATTCGTACCTCATGCACCGGTGTTTTACATCTCGTTCGCCTCCTACACCTTAGTGTTCTTGACAGCACCATATTTCTCGAGGCTCCTCTTCCCTAAAGCTTACTCAGCCGTCTCGAAACGGCACACGTATGGCTGGAGAGTTCATATGGTGTCCATGTCACACGCTCTCACTACTCTTCCATGGGCGCTCTATCTTCTAGGCAAGAATATGCCAGCGGTAGCCGATGACAAGGCTTTTGGGTGGGACGAACGTCTTGGGGATCTGCAAGCTGTATCTGCAGCTTAGTGAGTGCACCTCGCATGCACTTTGTAACAACTCCGCTAATTTACCGACAGCTTCGTCTGGGACACGCTGGAATCCGCGTTGAGCGGCGCAGGCTTTGACTTCGTTCTTCATGGTATCTTTCGATCGCTACATGTGTTCGGAACAAGTACTAAATCCGTGAGTCTCAACCAGGTCTAGCTTGCACCATTATTTGGATGGTGGGCTACGTAAGTATCCCAATGCTTCATTTGAGTCTCTCGTGGCTCAACCTCGATTCTCTAGCGACCGTTCACGGCTTATTATGGACCGAGGTAAATAGAAACCTTCTAAAATCTGCTCTTGCCCGAGTACTCAACTTTTCCAACGCGTTAGGGCACTCCTTTGGGAACTGTCAACGCCTTTCCTGAATATTCACTGGCAAGCACAGGTATCCAGTCAGCCAACAGGAACTCACTAACGGAATGGGAAACGATAGGTTCCTGGACAAGGTTGGCAAAACGGGCACCCCTCCTCAACTCGTCAACGCCGGTTTCTTGCTCACTTCCTTTTTGGGAGCTCGCTTAATATATGGACCTTATATAGTGAGCTCTCCCTGATTGTCTGATTTCAGATCTGTAGATTGAGTGCACACTTTCAGAGCTACGACTTCCTTCGCACCATGTGGTCTGTGCGACATGAAGTTTCGCCTGTCGTTACGGGAAGCTTTGCAGCGGGAAATATCGCCCTGAATTTCCTTAATTACATGTGGTATGTCCAAGAGCCTTGTTTAAATGTTGTCAAGCAGCTGATATGCTCTTTGTAGGTTCAGTAAAATGATTGCTGCGATACAAAAGCGATTTAAGAAGACCCCTCCTGATGGAACAAAAGATCCTGAAACGGTCTTACTCGATGGACAGGTACTGCAGCTTCCAGAAGGCGAAACTCTGAAAGCTGCGATGCACGTCCAAGATGGTTGAATGAGTTGGAGCTCGAAGATAATCTGATCGCATCATTCAAGGCATTTTTGTTGTCTCTTAGATATATTTTCTATTAGATAAGGACTTCGTCAGGACGAGCGATTAAACGATTGATCACAGCTAAGGGCCAAGGATGCACTGGGGTTCACGCGTGTCAATCAGTCATTAAGCTTTTGTCCTGCGTCAAGAACATTTTCTTCACCAAACGTTAGGTAAGATTAACGCAAACGGGCAAATGCGTAATACCACGGAAGGCTATCGTTACAGCGTGCTTAATTGTGAGCTGGTTATGCATTCGCCTATGACATGAATACGAATTTCTCGGCCTAATATTTAGCATCCACCTTTGCACTTGCATTCGCCTAAATGTCGAGTTGGAACTCTTTCGGCTAGTCGAAGAAGCAACGAGAGACTTACCGGTCGCACAGTTGCATTTGCCTCCGTTCAGAGCGCATCCGCCGGTCGTGCAAGCACCGCAGTCAGACATAGAGCTCTTGGGAGGGTTTTCACAGCCACGGTCTTTCGGATTCACAGCAGTCAGTCAGTCTTCAGGATGCAGTGGAGCTCGAACTGTTTACTAACTAGGCCAAGTGCTACTCGAAAGCAGGCGCGTCAGGTTGTGCATAGCCATACAACAAGGTCGAGAAGCACTAACCAAGTGCCGGAGCCGGCCTTGACGACGGTCTCACAAGAGGACATAATCGAAGGTGCGTGTTTGGAAGGGGAGGGGACTATTGGGAGATATCTGCTTGGGAGAGCTGATGAGGAATTCGCTGAGCACCGTCTGAAAGACTTGACTTTATACGACTGTATGCAGACCAACGGCGCTGATGTTACATACGGCATCGTTTTAATTGGAGGACTGTATCGACTGGAGTTTAAGGTGCTTCGCCAAAAATAGTATCTCGAACCTTCTTGCTTATGGAGCATCTCCGAGATTGTATCGGCCAGACAGACCAATGAGATAGGGCGGATTTCACGAACAAATAGGAAACGCAGCTCACTTGGCCGATAACACATATAAAACTTTTTTCTCGCTGAGTAAGAGCGTATTGCGGGGTTGCTGCAGCTTTGTCAGGTAAATCACGCTGGTGTGGAACGACTTGGCCAAGCTCTGGCGCCAGGATCAGTAGGACCGGGACCTGCACCTCTAGTATGCAGCACGTACACTTTTTGAGCGCTATTGAGGCTCGAGTTTGTCATAGCACGCAGGAAACGACCTCCGAGTTCCGAGAGCAATCACTGAACCGTACAACCATTCTTTACGACGCATAGTAGCGTCCAATGACGATAAACAACAGATGTCTCCGAGAGATAGAGTAAGAGCCAAGCTAGCCTTATATAAGGTTAACTTGGGCGTTTACTTGAAAACAAGCCCAATAGTAATTCGAAGTCGGTGATTGGTCCGACGAGTTTAAGTTCTCAGCACCCTTGGAAAAGATTCCCCAATCGAGCCACATGACCTTGGAGACGCTCTCATTGTCTCACTTAAGAGATACTGTTGTCGGCTCCTCGATTTACCGTTGTCCGAGTGAGCCGGCGATAACGCATCATTTATGACAGGACTTCGATGTCGGGGATCCCCCCGTAGACAAGTTTTCATCGAGTGGACGGCACAGCCAAAACAAAAGGGGCTAATTCCGAAGATCCACGCTCAGACGTAGCAGATGTCAGTGTGCGGAGCTGTCAGCACACAGGTTCTGACTTGGACGAGCCTTATGGTACCGTGTCCTCATGATCACGTGAAGTCAGCTCTTAAAGCAGCTCAGACGGAACTAGTATAGGCACAATCGACTGTCCCACAGGCCTGGAAGTAGGAGGGAAGGGTCGCTCACCAGTCTGCGCGGGGAGTGGAGGCTTTGGAGGGTGGGAATACACACATGTCCCGAGATCTTACCTGCAGAGCAATCTGCTCAGCTATTCCGGATCATCGAGGACGTCCCCTCAATGTCCGCAAGAGTTTCGAGTTGCGCGAAAGAACCCCTCCTTCACTTCACGCAACTTTTACTGCGGCCAAAGCCGACTGGGGTGACGGAGGGGCCGAGGTCTGTCGATAGGTGTACTGTCCGGGGAGACCCGAAGGCATAATTATTAAAAATCTCTACAGAAGGCATCGCGACCTGGCCATGCGAAAGGATTTAAGGAAGACGACGCCTTCTCGTCGCTGTAAGTCGTAATTACACAGAGAGACCGAACCCGCTCAGCAGCATCCACCCTTCGCATTCGCGCTGTTGTCGACGCTTGGCGTGACAGTGATGCTCTCGCTCGTTGTCGGCTTGATCGGATCTTGAGATGATTCAAGTGCCTTGTTGGAGACGATGCGGTAGATGTCTAATCAAGGGAGCTACGTCAGCCACGGGCCTTACATTAGCAAAGTTTCGATCGTGAGGTACACACCGGTAAGAATGTTTTGGAAGGCAGCCTCGACGTTTGAAGCGTCTAACGCAGAGGTTTCGATGAACGATAGGCCATTTTCAGCTAATTAGGAGTGCATCAGTCAATCAGGTCTGTGCCCTAATGATCCATTATGCAGTCCTACCAGAGAACGCCTTCGCTTCCTCAGTCGGCACTGCCCTCAAGTGCTTCAAATCGCTCTTGTTCCCGACCAGCATGATCACAATGTTCGAGTCTGCATGGTCTCGGAGTTCCTTCAACCACCGGGTGACGTTGACGTACGTTGCGTGCTTGGCGATGTCGTAGACGAGTAGAGCGCCGACGGCACCGCGGTAGTATCTGCAACGGGATGAAGGAGAGTGCGCCTTTGAGTTCAAGGACGGACTCAGGGGCTTCGGGTTCTTGGAAGGGGAACTCACGCGGAGGTAATGGCACGATACCGTTCCTGACCAGCTGTAATGAGAAAGAAAGGAGGCGCCAGCCGGATCAGTCGTCCCATTCTCGTCGAATAAACGATCAACCCATAGCCTCACCGGTATCCCAAATCTGAGCCTTCACGGTCTTGCCATCGACATTGATGGACCGGGTCGCGAACTCCACGCCGATGGTGGACTTGGACTCAAGGTTGAATTCGTTCCTGGTGAATCGCGAAAGCACTGCGCAGATACGTGCAGTTTCCGGTCAATGATCCAAGTTTCGTTGCAATAGCATGAACGTTGATGTGATTTGAAGGGCAGAGGGGTTGTGGTGACGTCGCCGCAGTCGATGGGGCTAGCACTCACAGTTGCTAAACGATGCAAGGACAACGGAGTAAGCGTCCCTAAGCCCCCAAAGCTACCAAAGCAGCATATTGGACACTCACGATTTTCCGACACCGCTATCACCAATGAGAACGACCTATCCAACAACCCAGCACCACGTCAAAAATTCCGGTCCCTAAAATACGTAAACACCCGCGCCCACCTTGAAGAGATAATCGTAGTTGCTTGGTTCGCCCATTTCTACGTTAAAAGGAGTAACTACAAGTGAGGGGATAGACACTGTTTCGAGATCGTCTTTTCAAACAACAGGAGGGAATGGAGACAAAAAGGAAGGAGGAGCGATATCAGTGGAGGCCGTGTGTGTGGTGTGTGTGCGTACTTGCTGGAGCGGGAAGCTTGGTTCAGACTGCAACGGTGACTGCTGAAGAGTAGACAAACGAACAACGATTATGTCAAGATGTCTTGCCAGGGGTGTCAAGCTGCCACTGGATTTAGGAAAAGCTGGAATTATTCTGACGACATCGTAGTGTCGTAGTGTTATCAGTTTTGTAGGTCTAGATGCTCTGTGGGCTATCAAAGATGCTCGCTAGTCTCGAATATTTCGCTTAGGTGGGGCTTTCGCCCTATCCCCCATTCAATTGATGGCATATCGCGATGATCTTATGACCTCAGAAGCACAAAGCCCAAATCCATGCTGTAATTTGTCCCACCCACCTCGGGTTAGAAGTCCGTTCGTTAGAGGTTACCCTACGCCCTGCACACATTTCGAAGATGGCCAGAGACCATTTCCGAGCAGTACCTACCCCTACGTCAATCAGCAATAGTGCATCAGATTGAAGGATTACGTCAGTCCATGGCATCTCCTCGGGTCCGAGCTCGGATAGCACGGATGGCAGCACCGGCTCCGAGGGAAAGAGCAACCTCTATTTTGGAACGGATTCAATTGCTCTCTCGTACACCGCAGGGCCTACCTATCCTAATTTTCGGAAGTCGTACACACGAGCATCGTTTTCCTGTCCTTCCGTCTGGATGTGGGTTTCCGGTGGTAAGCCGAAGACTTCTCCGAGGATGCTCGAGTCCGGAGGCCCGGACGAGCTTCGGATGATAAAAGTCCGGCGAGCCTCTCCCGAGAGCTTAGTCCGGGGTCGGAGAATTTTCGCGCCATCGACTTTAAAAAACGACGACCGGCGACCGTACTACTGTGCCGTCTGGAAAGAGCAAGCGAGGGCGCTTCTTGACGACGAAACGAGACCCTTGAATTGCCGTCGCCACGCGAGCGAGCGAGACATCATCCATTCCAGAAGACCCTAGCTGCATTGATCGTCCACCCACCTGCTCGGAGAACTGAATGCTTGGCAAAGTTTAGACATGATGTCCTTGATCGGTCAGATCGGCGTTTGGGACGAACAGCCTAAGCCACCGTATGTAGGGCGATGGTCCCCTAGGCATGCTGATATCCGAGGCTAGAAGGTCTCCCCTGTGTGCGTAGCGTATCTCGGTCTCAATATAGGTTCAATAAAGTCGAAAAATGCCTTCGCGAATTTCGCTGAGACGCGTGGTCTTTTTGGCATGGGTTGCTTATTATTTTCGAACAACCCTGGAGCAAACCCTCGACGCCTTTTCGCCCACGCGACCTCTGACTTTGAACGAGAGTGAGGCAAGCCCCGCCACTTCAGAGCATGAGATCGGAGAGCCACATTGGGATACGTTCTCAAGGTGTCGTCGCGACCAGGGAGCTCGAGAGGCTTAAAAACGTGCACGGTCGTTAAGGTTGATCGTAGGGCGCCGGGAAACCTCCGCTGTATCGCATACATCCGTGCACGGAGACTCGTCGTCGACCCTACGTGTCCATGGACTCCAATATCATTTCCGTGAAGGATTTTCTTAGGCTTCTAGACTGAATTTACCCGGGACGCCAAGACGGGTCGTCATGGATCGTCGACCCCGATAAGCATACTGAGACGGAGTAGCTGGGGGCCTTCGAGAAAAAATAAATAACCGCGTTTTGTTCTATTTATTTTATTCTCACAAGGTTGCTTCTAGTTGAAGATATCGGGGAACGCCCAAGAGACGGGCAAGCGACACATTCGGATATCGGAGATCCCGCTTTGATTGGAGTCCGAGCGGTCTGATCCATCTGCATGTTAGCTTCTGTGAGCATGCAATCTTCCGACAGCCAGAGCGCGTGATCCTCAGAGCTCGAGCTAGCCTCGTAGTTTAGCTGGTTGGATGTGGAAGGAAAGCGTATGGCTCAGTTCGCAATCGCAAGTAGGCATAGCAGCATCGACACGTGCATCTAGATGTAAGGCATGCGCGGCGCATCGTTTGTGCCCTGTGATCTTGAGTATTTTCAGCCATTCAATGCGGATCTCGATGGTATATCACTGGACTATTCACGACAAAAATGTATTCAACGGCGGTGAAAGGTGTAAACCGTGTCCATGAGGATTTTGGACGAAAACAACGGAGATCGATGGCAGGTTGATAGAGACTCCGAATAGCATAGAAAGTCTTGGGTAATGCCTTACGACGAGAAGCAGACGCGGAACAGCCTGATCGCTGCTGAGGTACAGTGGGATCTTCGGAGGCTTGGCAGCGCCGAATGCAGTTTTGTAGAAACTGTTACTTGGCCAATTTAAATGCATCGGAGAGCTCTAACAAGTGCAGCCCGAATGAATGACGGGGGCATTTGTATACAATTGTTTTCGCTGCGACAATCAATAGTCGACTTGAAGAAATGAGCAGAATACAGCGGAGCCCCGGAGAGCAAGCACAGAGCAGAGACGTTACGTTACTGTCCATATGTTGTGCAACTAGCAGTCTCCTGCTTCGTGCAGTGCTCGGCGCCTCGGGCTTGACCAACGGACTCGTTCAGCCCGTCTGAGTCACGTGATGCGTGTAGCCAAAATTCCATTTAGGGCGAAAACTCGGTTGCGGTGCGCGCGAAAGAACCCCACCGGACAGGCGCCGGCACAGGAAGCCCGATTATCACATCGCATTTCGAAGCACCGGATGAAGCTCGCTGCTGACGTCGTTTCTTCGATTGTCGTCCGTTTTGAGCTTATTGCTGTGAAGGCGTCCGAGCCAAACGGCGAAGCTACCTCGGACAACGCGCGCCGCCACCGATGGGAGTGTAGACGTCCAGCTTCCCATGTGTACGTGTTGTCTCACACTCTGGGATAGGTGCGGACGAGATGTGTGCACAGGTGAGAGAAGGTGACGCGAGTCTCGGACAAAGCTTCGAGGTTGAGTAACAGAGAACGAGGGAAGTCGATGGACGGGCCGAATGTTATAACGCCCTCTCCCTTGATGCTTTTGTGTCGAATGGACATGAAGAGAATACGATTAAAAGGTTTAGTGTACGGTACGGGAGAATTAAAACGGGAACCCATTGTCTTTGTTGAGTTATATGGGATATGTGCCTCGAAAGTTGGCCAGGTAGTGGCGGAAAAGGGCGGCGGGCGAGGTAGGGCCCTGAGAGCGAGATAACCCTCGCAAGATGAGCGCACAATGGGGGAACTACTTTCATGGCTAGATAAGGCGAAGAGACCCTGATAAAGTACGTTCGCATATGGGAAGCGGTCCTAGAGAGGAAATTGGAAAGCCTTTGTGTTGCGAGGGAGTGACTGGGGTACAGCTCAGGGTTCAAGCCCGCCCCTTCGCATCGCCCGAAAGTCGGTCGCGCCTTTCTCCCATCCACATTTACGACTATAAGTACCTATACCCATTCCCTCTCAGACAGACTCGCCTTGCCAACCTCCCCTCCGCATCATCCGTCTGAAGCTCTCCGTCGACGTGCGTCAGCGACCACACTCATCTCAAGTTCGGCCCACCCATCTTCAACACAGTACTCGAGGTGAACAACCTCGTCTTTGTTTTCTATCATCGCCAAACAACTGTATCCATAACTATCTGCCATTCTGTAAGTCCAATTTCCATTTCTTAAATCTTTGTTGTTCTTCCCCCGTGTACACAGAAGCTTCTACTTCCGGCACCGATCACTTTGTAGCGCACTGTTGTACATAGCAGCTGCATCGTGCACCTTTACGCGACGACCGCAGGGCTCCTTTATAAGGACCTTGTGTCGTCTCCCGGCCAATTCTGGACTGGACTGACCCCCTCTCTCCCCAACAGTCTCCTACAACTAACTCTACCGCACTTTAATCTCACCAACGCCTTCCAACACCCTCCTCAACCATCCACCAACATGCCTTTCACCTTGGACATCATCCCACATGTACCATCTCTCGACATGTACGGCAGTGCTCGCTCGAGGTAAGCCATGAAAGCCCCTGTCTGCACCGCGCGCGTGGGTGCACCCGACGTCACGTTTCCCGAGTCGCGCGTCTCAACCTTCAACCTCCCGCGCCCTCAAACGTGTCCCAGGTGCTAACGACCAAACCTTTCTCCCATCTAGTACCGCGTATTCCCTCAGCGGCGAGATTGTTCTCACCTTGACCTCCTCATCCTCCTCATCGTCCCTCTTCGGAGGTTCATCTACCGGTTCCCCCGCATCCGGTCCTTCCTCCCGACCCACCACGATCTACCTCTCCTCACTCAACATCACCTTCGAAGGCCGCACCGAAATCCTCTCCCACAACTGCGGCTACGCTCCCTTCAGGCTCTGCCAAGTCGAGAAGGACCTCGTCAGCGCGTCTTCCTCCGATGGCAAACCCATCGCGCTGTCCAACAAGGGCCAGAAGAACGGCGTCATGCGATGGAAGATGACCTTCGACTTGGCCATCCCAGGCTGGCTCCCACCTAGCAGCCAATTCGACGAGCAAGGTTCCGGAACGTCCTACGCGCTTTACGCGAACGCAAAGTTCTCAGACGACTACGACACCGCTTCGTCCGCTGTCGTCTCTGTGCCGGTCACCTCCAGCCCCTCCTCCTCCGCCAGGTCACCTTCACCGGTCCTCCGCCCAGCTACCCCTTCTTTGGGAGTATCATCTTACCTGCCAGGTGTTCCCGGACTCTCCGGCTCCATCAATCTATCCGCTCTCAACCCCTTCTCGTCCTTCTCCCGATCCAAGCTCCGGACCACCCACGCCTCGGCCGTCAGCATCAAAGTCAACCGATTCAGGACCCCCAAGTCGTTGAACCCGTTCGGCGGCGCTCCCGATTTCACGCAACCGCTCGTCCCGCCCCACATCTACCATCCGACGGCGTCTCTTTTCCCCGTCCTGCTCGAGTCGGTGGAGACCCGCGTGAACTTGCCTGCGGCTGGGAAGGACGGCGAAGAGGCGAAGAAGATCCCGCTCGACATCCTCGGTGGCATCGAGGTCGTTGCGGGTGTGCCCGAGTACGTTGGGATGAGCGAGGAGAAGATCCCCTTGAGCTTGCGCGTGAGGAGCACCAACCCGGATAGCGTCAACAAGGGCCTCGTTCTGGAGGCGTTTGACGTGGAAGTCGAGCAGATGGAGAAGTTCCGGTAAGTCTCCTCCTTGCGCGTCGAAACACGAGAGACGAGTTGAAAACTAACCATCCGTTTATTTGCAGCTCGATCCCTTGCGAACGGTTTACCACCAACTACCCCGTCCCACCAGCATCCCAACAACCTCCCAACAAGCCTTTCCTCACCCAAAACCCCTTGGAAGGTCTGTACTCCCTCGGCCTCACCTCAACGAGCGAGGCCGTCCAGTGGACGCGCACCGTACCTATGCTCCCGACCAAGCGCGTTAACTTCCGTCCCTCGCCCGCCACGGGGGGACTCGAAGTCGACGGCGAGTGGGCCAAGATGGACTTGGCGAT
Source organism: Tulasnella sp. 427 (assembly GCA_019633495.1). Classification (NCBI taxonomy): domain Eukaryota; kingdom Fungi; phylum Basidiomycota; class Agaricomycetes; order Cantharellales; family Tulasnellaceae; genus Tulasnella; species Tulasnella sp. 427. The sequence continues at coordinate 3,173 of WSUD01000011.1, read as the reverse complement.
CGGCGTCCTCCGCAAAGACGACGTCGAGCAATCCTCCGTCACCGTCAACGAGGAAGAGCACGACGACGAGAAAGTCGGGCGGAACGTGAGGCGCAAGATCTTGAACCCGGATTTCGACTCTCCCTTCGTCAAAGTCCGACACGAGATGAAGATCGCGTTGAGGTTGTCGTGGTTGCCCGAGCGCGCGGCGGAGGAGGTTGCGCGTTCCCTTCACAGCGCCGGGGACGGCGAGGCGTTGCGAAAGGCCCGCGCTGCGCACCCCGAGAGGAAGACCGAGACGCTGTTGATGAGCTTGCCGATCAAGCTCGCGATGGTCAGCCAAGGTGTGCAGACGATGTTCAAGACCCTCGGCGTGCACTACGGTGCCCCGAACCCCGTGGCGATCGCCCCCGCCATGAGGAGGACCTTGGCGCAGAGCAGAGCGGCTTCGCCCGTGCCCTCGTTGAGCAGCTGCGGGTCGTCGGCTGTGGATTCTCCCGCTTCGGGCGTCGTGGCGTTGCCGAGCGTGTTGGGTCTGGCTAGAGCGGGTTCGCCTGCGCCGTCCGAGTCATCGTCGTTCGTCGGTAGGCCGTCGTTCCAGGGGCCGTTTGTCCTCCCGCCGTATTCGGAGTTGTATCATTCCAATGGAGAGAGGAAGGAGGAAGTCGAGGGTGCGTTCTTGCCTCCGTATGTCGAGAAGGAGCCCGTGGTGGACAGTGAAGACTTTGGGCTCGAGCTCGAGCTGCGACTTTGAAGTCGTGTGTAAATGAGTTGTTTTCTTCCTTTTATGGGATCATATCTCTTTCGTTTATTTTCCTCCCTTCGATTCTACTGCATATACTTTCCCTCTGCATACCTCCCCTTTCCTCTATCTCAGCAATCGCTCCCGTGTTTTCTTAAGCCTCACTCGTCAGACTTTCCCCTTGTATCAAACCTCCTCCATTCTTCTCTTGCATATTGACCATGGTCTCTCTCTCTCTCTCTGTTTCGTTTCTCTCTCTATCTTTCCGCATCGACTCTTCTTCGTTCTTCGTCAGATGCCGCCGTGGTGCGGACTCTATTCTTGGTCTCTTGGTCTCGCTTCTTTTGTCTATGATCATAACGTAGGAATTCGAATCGAAATATTTCAAACATCCACAATTTCCTCCTACGAGTGTTTTAGCGCCATTCGAAGTCTCTCTGCCAATCATTGAGCTCCCGTTGCAGCCCGACTAATTTCGGGTGTGTTCATTCTGAGCTTGATAACGCGCGCGGCACCTGATAAGATTACGATAACAGCCCCGCACAAGTCTCACTCAGCGTTCTGACATTTGTCCTCGAAGGATAGATTAGAATGAGGTAACGATTTTGCTTTGTTCACCAAATACCGCGTTTCTTATTGGCTCGTCCGAGATAGACCTCGCGGGTTTGCGTGGAATTAGGACACAGGCCGGACAACCTCCTCACCCACCCCGGTTTGGGAATGCTCGGGACGTTCGGTGCGTGGTTTTGTGGATTGCAGCTGGAGCCAATCCGCGTGCAGGGAATGGTAATCTGCTTGGCGCTGCTACTCCTGGGTCGGGGCGCTCAGTCGCTGTATAAAGTCAGGAGCTAGCTGTCGCCCTTCTCTCTCCTCATCAGCTCTCTCAAGCAGATATCTCACTCTCGAGTTCTCTTTACACAAGCTATCTCTACACACAATGTCTTCCTGCGAAACTGTTATCAAGGCCGGTTCCGGCACTTGGTGAGTGCCCTTCGTCTCTGCGTCGTCCGTGGATTGGTGTTCGCTGACGCTAAGATATCACCTCGACGGCGATACATAGCTCCTGGCCCAGTGAATAGCACCCCCTCATTCAACCGCGAGACGTATCGCTGACTATTATGCACGGTTTCTTTGTAGACTGCGGATGTGAAAACCCTCCCAAGAAATCCAACGCCGACTGCAGTGCTTGCTCCTCTGGCGGATGCGGTCTCAAGGGAGGCCAATGCGACTGCAAGGAAGGTGAGTCTCCTTCTCTATCTTACGGGGCGTTAAGACGATGTACTGAGTCTGCACTTCTAGGCGAATGCAAGTGCGCGGGCGGTTGCTAAACACCCGATATTCGTCCAAATAGTCTATGTCCTCGTTGTAGACGCATGCCTCTCTAAACCCCAATGATTATGTTGATGTTGCCGGCGAGATGATGTGCTTCGTGAATTACTTTAAGTGCCGTTTCCGGAATAGTACTGCGTAAAGCGGCTGTTCCAATACTCACGCGGTTCAAAGTCCGTAATAAGATACCTCGCGGCAAAACGTGTCCTTGAAGCTTGCTCGCCTAGCTTTCGCTAAAGCAGGTGATATAGCAAAGCGATAAGATATAACTTGCATTGTACGGGAATGAGATAATATTTCCCTTGTCCTCAAGATCAACTACTCTCTTTGAGCGTCTGGAAAGCTCGTCCCCTGCTCGTTGCCAGACGCAGGACCATCGCCGGAGCGAGCCAAAGTGTGCCTTCCGCTTGGACATTAAACCAGGTGTAGGAAGGCCATGTGTTTCCCGTCATGGTGGAGCGACACATCTTTCGGTCGTGTCTCGATCAGCGGGCGAACGCTTGCTGGGCAGGAGCGGGCTGTTTGTGCAACATATCTATTATTAGAAGCCGCATTGAGAGGTCATATGTAGCGCAGAAGCTAGATGCAAGGTTAAAAGTGTCTGTCCAATCAAAGTGTTGATGTTGCTAAGAATCAGGTGCCAGGAGAGTCGGCCGGGGCTGTTGTTCCTTTCGCGCTCTGCAAAAGCAATGCCCGTTCTTCGCCCTCGCAGTCTATCGGAATTTTAATGGGCTATACGATATCTTGCCTTGACTGAGCCGTCAGCTGATAGTATGTGATTACTGCAAGTCTCCCAGCCCAATGGACCAGCGCTTCACGTCCCCTCACCTCGTAGCCCCATCGCTATGTCGTGTCATCGCAATATTGGATCCAACGACTTAACGCTTTTTTATGTGGGGCATTCTGGATCGTTCGATGAGCCGTGTGCGAAGGAGCAAGCTTCGCCCAGGTTCCAGAAATCTGGAACTCTCCTAAGAAGTGTGGCTCCGATAAGATTACCTTCCCCTCCCCGCCTCCTCCCACCCAGGAGTTTTCTGACTCAGCTCCGCTTATCTTCAAGCTCCGAAGTGAGGTAAGCACTCATCGGTTCCAGCTTAGGGTTTCTGTCCACGAAATAGCGCGT
>WSUD01000010.1:35484-71688 GCA_019633495.1 Tulasnella sp. 427 | reverse complement strand
GACTTCAGGAGTAGGTGGGATGATATTGAAGGCGGGAGGTGTTGATAGGAAGGAGCCGTGATGAGGAGAGGCGGAGACGGTGCTGTTTGACTTCTGAGTCTGACGGAATGTAGCGGCGAGGAATGGATCAGAACCACTTCTTGGGATCGAAGGAGTGAGTTGCGGCGAGGTAGACTGTTTGATGGTTGAATGAGCCGTAAACGAAGGTTGCTGTATGGGCAATTCGTTCAGAGATATCAGGGACTTGGATGTCGAGTCCTCTTCAATTGCCTGTATTGGATCGAAAAGGAGTTTATCAATTAGCGGGACTTTGTCATACTTCTCTCAAGCTCACCATGTCAACATCATTCTCCACTATAATCTCTGGAGGCTCCATCGACGCGTCAACCATCAAGCCTTCCGCTCCATCGTAGGCACTCTGAATCGAATTGGGTGCTCGGTCCATACAGCGCAACCACAAAAGCCGTTGATGTCTGCTACTCACTCCAAGTACGTCAGGTCCAAGGGAGTGTCGTTTCTTCAGAATCGTAGCGTATTAGCCTCGCCATCACAATCAGCTACGAAAGGACGCTGGTCGTACCGGTGCACGTTCGAAAGGCGTCGGTGACCCTGGTGAGCGCGAACGTTTCCGACGTAGACCCATAGCTGGTGGTGCATGATACTGATGATGAGGAAGAGCCATTCGTACTTCCATGAGACGTTTGTCGTCCAAGAGAAAGGGCGTTAGAGTCGTTAGACCGTAAGGATTTGAAGCGGGACTGTTTCACCTGGAATGAGCGCGTCCCTGGGTTCACACGGCAGTGCCACATCGCACAAACAACGCGCCTAGGCCTCCAGGGCAGGTCAACATTCCATGCGATTACACTGCGGCTAACCAAAGTAAGCCCATTCTATGGAGTAATAGTCTACTTTTCCTGTTTCTTCGTCCCATCCACACAGAAGATGCGCTTTCTTCGTCACTGTTCCTAATCTCCCGTACGCGACGATTTGCATCGGCGTCAGCTTGGTGATAGAAGTGAGGAAAACAGTCGCCACAAAGTGAGAGTGATATCTCAGTTGATCCCCTGCAGGTTCAAATATACAGTCAATGCATGAGATTGAGTGCAGTTCGACCAAGTGGGGAATGGAAACGCTCACCCGGGTAGACCAACCAGTCGCCGCCGAATTTCAAACCACCGCCAAGAAAGTATCCCTGATCTATGAGATCTTTATATACAGCGCATTTGGCTCGCTCTATAGGCGTAGAGGGATACGTCCACACCCCTGCCTCCTTCGCTGCATCAATTGTTTCGTACACCGGTGGCTGGAACCAAGGATGATCTTCGGTCGTTGAAGGAATGAGCACCGTGTAAGACGTGTCCTCTGCTTTCTTATCATCTTTCGCCTTTGCTTGGTGAGGAGTTGTCTCTTCTTCGTTGGGAACGAAGAGTTCTTCAGCGGCGGTAGTTGTTGTAAGTGGAACCTCCGAGTTCCCTTCAGCGGTACTATGTAGCGGGTCGGAGGCAGGTGCAGACTTCTTTCTTGCTTCTCGAGCCATCCGCTTCCGTTGAGCCTCCTCTGTATCTTGTTTCCCTTTCGAGACTTCCTTCTCCTTCCGTAGTTTGGCTAGGTGATCCTGGGAAGCTGTTCGATAGTCGACAACGCCCTTACGCCATTCAGCGAGCTCTGCAGATGAGGGTGGGATTGTGTTCGCTGATGCATTATCTAGGAGGACCGCGACACCTTCCAGACAAGACAGCGGTTAAGCAAGTGGATCATTATGAATTGGCGGATTGCACGGAAGTCACCTTTCTCTACTAGATAGACAGCTTCTTCAGCCATCAGCGAGAGAGGGAGTCCTAGAAAAACATTTTGCTGAGCCAAAGACGGAAGCGTCCCCGTCAACAAGCCGGTAATATGATGCTTCGTTCGAACAATCTCGGCCGCTAATATCCACAAAGTTTTGTCGTCAGCGTTGAGTTCTCATTCTAGTGTTCAGTCTATCTGGATTGCACTGACATTCTACATCCCAGATGTAGGCTTTCTTGTTTGAAACGTGGATAGGTATCTTCGTGGACATGGTCCAATTTGCTGATTACACAAGAGTCACGACCTCCCCGACGTCGCCGTGTGACTTCAACGGGGCTACATGTCTGAGGCAACACCGGCGCGACGATCCCAGCTCTCCCTGTCACTTGAATGTCGGAGGAGCTTAATGGACCGCCAACACCAATCACGCCTTACACTGCTTGCTACTGCGAAGAGAACGTTTACCTTTTGGGAGAGGCCCTGAAGCGCCTCCTTCCAACTTCAGCGAAGATCTTTGCAGTTATCGTGTCGAATCCTACAAAATCCATTGCCGTGTGGCAGCAATTAGCTTCTCAATACTCCGCATCGGATGGTTTCTTAGTGGTTTGGGACTACCACGTCATCTTGTGTCTGAAGATGCCGGACACGGGGGACGTTTGGGTTTATGATGCGGACACAAGGCTCGGGAGTCCTTGTCGGTGGGACCGTTAGTTGACAATCCACATCCCAGTGGATAGTAATTTGCTTACGAGGAATGGCTATAGGATATACACGAGAAACCTTTGCGTCTGAGCTAATCGTCGAAGCTTCTGATCCCGAGGACGTGCCTATTCCTGAGCTGCTTCGCTGGTACGGATCTCGAAAAAGTACATAGGCATCGAGCTGATCGTGTATTTCTGTCTTTGTACAGCATGTTTCGGGTAATTCCAATAGACGACTTTCTTGCCAATTTTTCTTCCGATCGGTCGCATATGGTGAGTGATATAATCGCACTTTCGAGTCGCGCCATGAAGCCTTCCTCTGACACTAGCAACCAGTTGCGAATTTCAGAAGAGACCGGCGAGAAGATCTATGTATCCCCTCCTCCCGACTATCCGTGTATCTTAGGGACCGAGGCTGCTCGTGTTGGCAAACTGAACACATTGATGGATGAATGGGTTGACATGACAGCTGAAAACGACGGCCACGGGATCGTCTTGTCGGATCGCGAGTTTCTGAAAGACGCAAGTTGGACAGAGCGTGTATCAGCTCATGTCACTCCTTGATTCCGAATTTGATGAATGCTCAGTGCTTTCAAGTGTGATGGGAAGTGGGAAAGTGCAGTCTGAGGTGCTTTGTTTGCTCCGCTGGCTGAAAGCTTCGGCTTCTCCTTCGCGCTCCTTCGTCTTGATCACTCTCCGCCTCATCTCGCACCTCGTCGCCCTTCAACGCGTCTTCACCTCACCTTCAGCCTTATCTTCACCGATGCAAGCTCCCTCATCTCACTACGGCACTAACGGCACCACTAACGGCGTCCCTCACATCCACATCAATGGCGTAAACGGCATCGCTGGTCCAAGCAAGGGTTACCCGCCCACACCACCTTCGACTCATCCGGGCACCTCAACTCCCGTCAACGGCTCAGAGACTAACGGCGCACACTATGCGGAGTGAGCTGTTTTTACTTGATGATACCCAATTGCTGAATACTGAGGATTTTCACTTGAATTTACATTTGGACTGTCCCCCCAATGAACCTTTTCTTCCGTCACCGCTTCAAAGCCTGTCTCACAACGACACCATCGTCAACCACATCTATACCGCCGGGTTTCAGCATGGTGTAAGTGCCGCTTTATGCACGATGTGTGTGCATCTGCTCACGTTTCTTTTGACCGATCTATCCGGTCTTTCAGAATTATTCAGACACCCTTCTGGTACGCAGTCCATCTCTCTTTCACCTCACAATCCGCTCATCTTGCGTCAAAACGCGCTCGAACAGCATATCTTAAATCATCAATACCGCCTACATGCAATTATCCTGTCTCGCTCGCCATACCTTGCCCATCTCATTAACACCGCCGGCTCGAATTCCATCCATGTCCCGATCGAGTCTGAACCACTAATCACAGAAGAGGTACGAAACTTCACCCTTTTGGGAGGCTATGACACCCTGCTAAAACTTGACTCTCCAGGGCTTCGCCATAGCGTTAGGCTACCTTTACTCGTCAATCAGTCTGCGTCTCATTACCCCACAAAACGCGCTTTCGGTGCTTGCATCCGCCTGTCTGCTGGGTGGGATGGACGATCTGTGCGCACGCGCCTACGAAGCTTGCAAGGAACACATCACTCCCGAAACCATCAACGAATGGATTCAATTCCTCGACGTTCCGCCTTCACCGTCGCCGTCCAACCCATCAACACCGATCGGAATGTCACCAGTAGCGACCTCCCCCATAACACCTTCCCTTGAACTGTTCGGGCCGACAGCCATCTTAGGACCTTACGCTCGACGGCTTTGCGACGACCTCCTAACGTTTATTACAGCCACTTTACCCAAAACGCTCCAAGCCTTCCCTGCAAAACCCTCGACTGCCGACAGTGAATCGGGGCACGACGCTCTTCTTCGCATTTATTCCACGTTGCCGTTCCACATATTCAAGCTTGCGGTGGAATCTTCTAACTTCCCTGTGGGGATTGGTGAGTTTTCGTCTTCCGTGTCCGAGGTGAAGCAGGCGAATTTCATCTAACCTTGCTATGTTTAAGGAGGGGAACAAATACGCTTCCGCTTTGTTAAAGAAGCTATTGCAGCTCGAAAGAAAACGAAAGCTGGCCGGGTTGCGGAGGAGTCTGTTGTGCTGGCTTTCGGTAAAACCGATGGCGGGAGTGCAGTTCATGTAACCAGGAAGATGAAGAAGCGGCCCCTATGGAAAGTGGCCAAATAGGCCAATATCTATATCTTGTTGTACCTTTCCTGGCTTTGTAGCAATATCTTTCTTGGACACAGTATCCGCCGTTTTATTGGTTCCTCCGGCGAGCAGTGGACAATCTAGAGGATGGCGATGGCCAAAGATATTACAGAGTGAGGAGGGATGCGTACAAGATGAACGAGAAACGATAGTGTCCGAATGATGGTATATGATGAACGAAATAGATGCATGCATAAGGACGAAAAGAGCAGGAGGGAAAAAAAAACCAAACGAGGAATGGCAATCGCAAAGCAAGGCGGTTATGGCAACTAAATCTGACGTGAAGTAACCTTGAGCAGGTGTTCTAAGCGTTCCTCGACTGGCACTGTACTGTCAGTCATGGAAAGGGCAGGCGAATGACTCTTGAAGGAGGATTTGAACGTCTGAGTTGAGGCAGAAGCCGAAAGCACCGGAGAGTCCTGTCGTGATGGCAGGAAGTTGAACGAACCGGCGTCGGCTCCACGACTCATTGCCTCGATCAAGCGTCCAATGTGGTCCGAGGAGCTGAAGAAAACCTAAATGAGGGAATAGATATTTGAGTTAACATGTCAAACCTATCGTAACTCATAACAAATTCCGTACCTTCGTCTCCGGTCGATTCCCAGACGGCGGGAAAAGTAGCCGACGTGACGTCGCAGATGTCGCACTGCCTTTGGATCCACCGCGCTTATGCTCTTTGAAGAATACCTGCATGTTGTCACGGGTGGAATCCTCAGACAGGCGCGGCGAAGAATATTCGGAAGTTGTGCTGAGTCGATTCTGATAGAATGACGCTATATCATCCTCTATCCCAAGGTCTCCTCTCATAGCGTCCACGATGTTCCACACAACTTCTCCGTTTGACATCTCAACTACTTCAATCGCTTGCCCGGGACCTGCCATTGGGAAACCTGGACTTGGCGGACCGGACATTTCTGCTTGGAACGACGATCGACCCTCGTTTTCTCCGTACATTTCGAAGCTGCAAGGCCATGGAGCGTCAGATAAATTATATGACGTATGAAACAAAATACTTACAGTGATCCGTAAGCCGAACCAACAGAGTTTTGTGACTTGTGAGATGCACGTAGAGGATCGGTGGATGCGTTATCGGGACCCATCAAGGCTATGCCCGGAGGAAGGGCAGGGACTGGCGGGCTCGGATCCTTCGAGAATCGGCGACTGCTTCTGTTCGGAGGAGGCGTTGGCGAGCGCTCTTGGAGAGAGCGGATGGACTGCACGGACTGGGTACTGAAGCGATTCTTTTTCTTGCTAGCCTTCGTCGCCTGAGATGGTCGACGCGCCAAAGCGTTTTCGGCCTCGGAGGGGAAGATAAGAGTTCGACGGAGGATGGTTTGTCGTTCGTCACTCTGGAGCCCTTGAATAGACCTTTCCGAAACACTGCTGAGGACAGGAGCGCGTGTGGAGGGCTCCCGCCGGAGACCAAAGAACGACTTTGCTGCTCCTGATTCGCGCTGGCTTGCCGGGCTGGTCACTGTCGACGATGTTGCAGTTGTTGCGGTAGAGCCTGGCCGAGCTGTCCATCCAGTTGACCGAGATGTAGTCGAAGCCGAGCGAGCCAGGAGATCATTGAGGGCGGCTTTGTCAAGTCCAAGATTCGAGGCTGCGTCAAATAACTGCTTCACTGCTGTTTCTTCCGGGGTGTGCTCAGAAGGCGGGGTCGGTGTCCCCAGATTGAACTGTCGCTCCTCATGATCCAGCCGGGGGGAAGTGAGATCGACGATATTTGGGCCGGGATTGGTGTCGGTGCGGACAGAAGGCGGCTTCTTCCGGATAGATTCAGGTGAACCGGGACGCTGACTGGCTCCACTGTGATCAACTGATGAGGCTAGTTGAGATGACTGCTGCGTCGGAGTACCCATTGTGTCTCCTGTGACCGACATGGTCGACGCGTGCTCCACCAAATCGTGCTTCGAGTTTGAGCGTAGGCGCGACATCAGCCTTTTCAGACTAGTGCCACTGTGTGACGGCGGTATCGGCGAGGCCGGAGAAGGGGAGGGGGAGGGAAATCTGAAACTCTGCATCTCCGCCGACTGCGGCATCGGAGTCGGCGACTTCCGTGGCGAAGTGTCCACGGTCTTGGTCACAAGGACAGCCGAATGACCCACCGCAGTGCCCCCGGTTGAAGACGATGGCGAAATGGATCGTGTCTCCAGAGTGTAAGGGGTTACTTCATCACCATTTGGAATAGAGGGTCTGGTCTTCAACTTATCTCGAAGCTTCTTTATTCTTAGGCTGAGCTTCGAGCTAAGTTTCTCCTGAGCGACCTGTGGAGGCTGTGAAATGGAATTGATCAAAGACGAAGACGAAGCGGTTGCAGCGGCAGGAAGGGCATCAAGGCTTGTCGCGCTTGATACGGGCTGTGGTCCTGATATGAGCTTCGCATCGAGTCGCTTCGTCCCTTGACGTTTCAAACCGCTTTCAGACCGCGTAACGCCCGGACTCTTCAACGCCTCGGTAGCTGCAGCATTTCTCCGACTGACTTCAGCTATCAGCTCTTCGGTTGGCGGAGTAGGAACTGGCTTTGAAGGCTTCCTGATGGGTTCCAAGTCGTCTAAAGTTAGATCACCGGTGGTGTACGGGTGAGGCTCCTCCTGAGGTGTACCAGTTCCAGGAGATGGTGATTCGCCAAAGAGTGCTTCCGTTAAAGCCTTCTTCCTAGACTCTGGATCGTTGAACGACGGGACTGGCGAACGTCTGGAAGTAGCCGACGGAGGAGGATTATCACTATCCTGCTGTTGATTGCCCGCCGTTGAGGTATCTGGATAGATTGCTTCCAGTGGAGTGTTTGGACCGAAGTTCGTGGGGCTTGGGATGAAGGAAGCGGGCTGGGCCTGAGGCGGTAGACTGTCTACCACGGATTGCAAAAGAGCGTTCGCTTTGTTTGCTTTGTCTTTTCGTGCGGACCACGTGGGAGATGGGGGTACGACAGCAACCTGTGATTTCTGCAATGCCATCGTTAACAAAAATGAGCATGCTGTGTTTAAATTACCAGACTTACCTCGAGGTCTTTTGTAATCGATCGGGCACTGTACTGCGAGCCTTGTCGCTGATGACCTCGAGATGGGGAGCGCGTTGCGAAAGGCTGGAATGAGGACACCGATGGACTGCGTGATCGAGCCGGTGTAGTGCTAGGCGAACGAGTACGCTTTCTGGCGAAGGCGGCGTCTACCAACTTCTCGTGAATAGCGGTCAGGTCTTTTCTTGTGATCCCGCCCCAGCAATTTAAGAGATCCTCGTGATCACTTTCGGTGGATTCCTCGACCGGTGAATCTGCCGCTTCCTGCTTTGACGCCACCACTCTTTCGAAATCCAGAGTTAGAGCATCTCCCTCGGACGAATGGAAGCTGGAGCCAGCTGAAACAAGAGACGAGCGGGACGAACTGAACAGCGGACGCTGCCAGACCAACTTAGATGCGATCGTTGTAGCGGATCCGGCGCCTCGCAATGAGTTGGCATCGGAGAAAGCGAGAGCCGATGACGAAGAGGAGCTTTGGACTAGGATAGGTTTCGGAGGGGCCGCCCGTATTCCACCCTTCATGCCCGACGATGGATTCCAAGCCAAAGCTTGGTCTTCTTCCTCAATATCTACTGAGCTCCGCGACCGGGATCGCGCATGTTGGTAGGCATACTGCGACTTCTGCCCTTTGTTTGAGAGGAGAGGCGGGGACCGGGCACCTGAAACTACGCCACGTGTTGAATAATCTCCGGAGGAGGCACCAGTTGAGCTAGAGGACTCTTGTCGAGTCATGCTTGTCGGTCCCGCGGTAGTAGAAGCATGTGAGAGGCCGGGAGACATAGCCCGTCTTTCGGACAAGCCGCGTTGCAGAGCAGATTTCAGAGGATGACCGGTAGGGGCAGACCGATCGACGCCGTTAGGGGTTATGATAGGTGGGACGGTGCTCGTCAATCCGGTGTACATCTGGCTGAGGGGTGTATCTGGCCGAGAATCGCCGGAGGACAAGAGAGTGGACGGTGGAGATGCCATGATGGTCCCATTGTTTCCTGTGCGCAATGCAGACACGACCGGAGAGAGAGGTTTATGAGAGTAATTGCTCGGAAGTTCACTACCAAAGCCTGGGCTTGACGATCCTGCGACTTGGAACGAATTTCCGAAGTCAGGGGAGGTCAACATCGTAGTGCCGGAGTCCGATTGATACAGGGAGGTTAGGGACGAGGAGCTTGTGCTCGGAGGCAGGATGGATGAAGATGATGTCGACATCTTCGTGTCCCTGTCGATCCTCTGGGATGCAGGAGGTAGAAGGCCCCGTTCCCCAACCCTACTAAAGCCTCCTTTGCGACCACTCGTACTCTCTTCAGCCATTGCTGCCATCCTCAAGGCAGCGGATGAGATGTCACCGTTCAGAGGACTGCTTGTAGTAGGGGAAGTAGGGGAAGCCGTTGTGGAACTCCAAGCAGAAACGAGGGGAGGTCGTTGAATCGGAGTTGCGGTACCTTGTGTGGCAGATCGAGGTGAAGAGGGTGATAGCGGGGAATAAGGGCCAAATGTGCTGGTGGCGAGAGAGCCAAAACGACGATGTGGGATCTGCGAGTACTCTGAATTGGTTCTGCTGGATGATCCACCCGATCTAGGAGAAGCTGGTTGTCCAAAGCTTGAGCTTGAAGGTGACAAAGCCCTAGGTGTCGTAGCTTCTTCCGAATCTACGTCTTTCGGTGTGATAGGGCGATGCATTCCAGGAACATAACCGGGAAGACGGCCTCTAGCGACTCCCGGAGGTGATTCTCCAACATGCCTCGCTGAAGCAGATCTGGCGAGCGCCGACAATGGTGAATGCTGAGAACGACTTGAGAGGGGCTGGGTATCCTCTCGGAAAGCCGGAGACGCGTCCCTGCGAAGATCTTGGGTATACGCCATTTGGGTACGCGGTGATTTCATTGGAGTTGGTGACGCGTCTCCTTCCTTCTCAGTGCTGCTCTTTGACTGATGCGACCACAGACTTGGGGAGACAGCCTATTTAACGACCAAGGAGAGAGGCGACGTCAGCAACGGCCGTAACAGTCACAACCACGAGTGAACCATGCGATCTCCATATGCTCCACGTGCACGTGGGGATGGTGCGACACTGAGACAGAACTCACAGACTGTTGCCTTGACCATGGATGGACGGTCCGTGTATAGCCGTTGGCCTGGAAATTGCCGTTGGGGGTCCGAGGCGTCAAAATCTCTTCTTCGGCATTAGAGTCTTGTTCAAAGTTCCGGATAACCTCTTCCAGCGCGAGGGAGGCTCTGTGAACTTGAGCCGCAGAGAAAAGAAGTGGAACTGGACCTTTCTTGCGACCAGGACTATACGGAGAGGCTGACGGTGAGACGAATGACGAGTTGAGTGCCCTTGCGCTTGCAGTAGGCGATTTAGGCGACCTAGGGGATAGAGGAAGGACCGGTGGCAAGTCGTGGTGCATGTTCGTTGACCCATTTTGAACCGGGGTTACCGGTCGAGAGCCTCCTTCAGAGCCATCGAGGTCCAGGTCCGAGGGTGGGTCGTATGCGCCGTCGTATCCGGAAGTGATGGCCTGTCCAACTGGAATCCCGCCATCTCCGTCTGTTGGAAGCTGGTCATCCTCCTCAATGCCCTCAGCCACGCCGTTTTGAGTAACGTTATGGTCTTCTACATCCTCCTGCCAACCTTTCATTGCAGATCCGTTGACTTGAGAGTTGTCCGACGTCTGGAGTTTCGGGTTGTCCGAACCTTCTTTCTTGTCGACCGATTTCAGACTTCGGTTGCTTACAGATCGGGATCCGCCTCGAAGATACTGCTGATCTTTCAGCCGCCCAGAGCCAAACAGGTTGTTGCTATACCGTCTTGAGGAGTTCGAAGTATGGCTAGTCCGCGACTTGGTGGAAGGAGGCCCCTTCTGCGCATCCTTTGGTCAGTCCAGGACCCAACCAACTTTGACAAGCTACTCACCGAAGAAAAGAAGGTAGGCTCGAAGGCCGAGTTCGGTGTTGCGTTGCGAGTTGAGTCTGGGGTTCCGATGGTCCACGTTGGGGTAGTCGATATGGGTGAGCGTTGCTGAGAGTCGTCCGTGCCACGATCGTCAACCGGTCCTCCAGGTATATGACCCGCGTTGCTCAAATAGTGGATCACATACTCTTCCTCCTCCTCAGTAATGACATTAGGTGATCCACCGGCGCGTTGGGCGGCAAACTTTTCTCTGACGTCTTGAATGTCCACCGGACGGCCGTCGGCTTGGCGAAGCAGGGAGAACCGACGCGAGAGACTGATGTATATGCCGTCACGTCGCCAAACATAGTTGCCGTTGTGGCGGTTCGAGCACCGTAGCAACAAGCAGAGATGAAATTACGCCGTAAATTGTTCCGCATAGGTTGGGAAAGAGCGCGTGCAGAAACCCGAAAGGTCAGTCCCGTCATTCGAAGTTGGACTGGTACAGCTGCGGACGCCAGCAGGCAACGCACTCTGGGAGAATAAGGGAGGTCCTAAAATCGGACTCTGGTGGTAGGAGCTCTATGCGTTCTGATTTGATAGGATTTTGAGAGGATGAAGATGCGGCCTGGGCAGCAATATTCTGGGTGGGTGGTCGAGCGGACGGCGGCATTACCGCTACCGAGCTAGAAATTGAGGACTTTTTGGCATCCGACTTTTTCCTGAAAGCAATAGATCCGATGAAAACGATAGTTCAGTGTTTCGGTTCGCGGTCGGAAGTTCGTGGACGACTGGCTGACCGGAAGCGGTGCATGCGAATGACGGTCGATTCCAACTCCTTAAGAGCGTTCTAAGACTCCACTGCGATCTTGCGGTACGTTCTAGGTTGACTAGTAGTATATGATTGGGCTGTAGTTTGAGCCAGAAAGTACTTGCGGGCTGGGTTTATCGTGAACGAGGACGAGGTGGAAAGTAGATGCGGGTAATGCAAACAAATCACAGAACAAACTCGAGCCAACGATCGTCGTTCCCTTTCACAGTCCTCATTGCAGGCATCGACGAATGTCCGCTATTTTGGCCTTTCCTCGTTCGCATCGTTTGTAATCTTTCTACTCAATCCATAATCAGCATGACACATAACACTGATACTCTCAGGATGAGAAGGGAAAAGCGGCAGGATCGAACACGTGCTTCTCGAACAACTTGGGCAGGTACTCAGAGCTCGCCTCCGGACAATATATGGATGATATTCACGATTTACCATAAGATCGATGGAAATGAAGAATGCCATCTTCGAAGAAGACGGGGAGGGAAAAATTGGCACTCTGCGACTCCTGGCAGCCGAATCGCGAGAGTATAGGGAGAGCTGGCAGTCATTGACTTTGAAGCAGGGGTCCGGATACTCTCTAGGGCAAATATGAGGAGCAGAGACGGCAAGCAAAGAGTGAAGGGGGAATGAGAAGGCTTACTCAGCACAACCGTTCGAAGTCATGAGCGTTCAGCAGATGGACTTAGCTTTTCCGCTCAGCCTTGCGCTTGGGGGCCGCAATGGGTGTGGGGATGCTTGTCTCCCGCCTACGGAGATGGCATGTCAGATCTGACGCGACAAGGGTGAACGAGTAGCAAATACGACTTACCAAAGCCTCTTTCACTCTGATGGTGAGCAAGACTCGAGCTCGACTTCGATTCCAGTTAAGTTATCGAATCACGACCTGGAAAGTCGCACAACCAGAGCATCTTACCAGCTGTATTGTCAAGCCCGCTTCGAAAGCCACACTCAAACCGCTTCCCCTCAGCGAAGCGGCCCAGTTAGAAGCCTTCCCCACCTGTTTCCCATCTGGTTTTGACACCGCGAGATGGTTGAGCAGGGGAACTCCTCTGGAAGCTACAGCGTTATCACCATGACCTTCCACCCGCGAAAGAAGTGAGTGACGTGCTTTTAACACAGAACCAGACAGAAGAGCGACTTACTGCAGGATTCTCAAGACAACGCTGGGTAGAGTAGACGTGTTTGGAAGAACCGCGTCATCCGCAAAGGATGGGGAGGGAAAAATTAGGGACCATTCGCCATACGATGGCGGAGTCGCGAGCGAGTAGGAAACATGGCGAAATCGGTTTTGAGCCCGAAAGAGGGACTTATTACACTCTTACGCGGAACACCAATCGCAGCAACAGCACTGTTGAATTGAGGGCGAGTGAAAGGGATAGTGAAAGTGCAAGGCTTCGATTAGAACAAAGGTAGTCAATCATGGATGGTCAAAGACAACTTAGCTTTTCAACACAGCATCGTACGCTATGGCAGTCGTGGGTGTGGGGATACTTTGCTCCCGCCTGCGAGGTAGAGATGGCATGTCAGAAAGGACTGTCGAAGGCGAATGATGTTTGAGGTCAGCTCACCAAAGACTCGGCTCACTCGCTTGGTGGGCGAGACTCTAGCTTGACTTTGAACGAGAAGTCGGATCAGTGGATGTCATCTTGGAAAGTGTGACAGCGAAAGCATATTACCAGCTCTATTGTTAAGCCCGCTTGAAAGCCGTCAAACCACTCCCCATCCAAGGAACGGTTCAACAAGGAGCCTTACCTCGGCGTCTCCCCATCAGGTTATAACACCTGCAGAGTCGCAGGCCGAGGGCACTCCTCTGAGACTACAGTGTTATCACCACGACCTGGCATGCGCAAGTACGAAGTCTTGAGCCAAGGTACCAACGACAATGTGTAGTAGACATAAGAACTTACTGCAAGATATTCGAGAGAACGGTGAAGGAGAAGGACTACCCGGGATGCACAGGAAAACTCCTTGATCCCGCCTTGACGATGGGGGGTGGGTGGTGGAAGACAGAAAGTGGTGACGACTTAACGGGTCTACGCGCGGATATAACCGGCAGTTTGGGTGCCTATCAGTCCAAGCCCTTATCTGACTCCTTATCTGACCCCTGGCGATCAGTGTTGCGGCTTCCCGTTAGAAAGTTGCAGGTGCTCCGTTTGCCGAAGGACCGAAGCGATGCGGGAGCTTCTTTGAACAGTTGAGAAAGATTCTGCGAGAGCTGGTGGGCTGCGGAGGAGGGAATACAGAGTCAGGAGAGCGAGCTGTTAAAAAAATCTGGCAACAATGACATCAGACGGTGCAGTTGACAGTACCGTGTTTTATTCGACAGCAATCTAAAAATTTTTACACCCGTTTGTTGCTAAAGACTGAGTAGTTTATACGATTTGTTTTTATTTCAACGGGGAGCCGGGGGAATGCCATTCGGTCAACACGATGTACTACAATCGGTTAATGGCTGAAACCTCAAATAAATGTTTCAGTTCCACCGCAGGTGCACATGAAACTGAGTCCTACTTCGATCCGTGAAAGAGGAATTGGGAAAATGAAAGGAGACCAGAATTTTAGAGGGTAATAATGACTGAGTCGTTCTCTGATGCAAGTTTTGCAAAGAATCAACCGAAACACATCAGGGTAGACAAACGCCGCGATTCGCACGAACAGAATGTTCGTGAACCCACCTGCAAACTTCCTCCCCCATCTGTATTCGGACAACACTGACGTGATCCATATCAATTGGTATCGGCTTGCGGCTGGAGAATCCAAGAAAGTTCAAAAATAATTGATTGGGCACGAAAGTACACTCAACTTTTGCGCATGATCTGCTGCAAACAGTACTTCCGTGATATAAATGGAAATAAACAAACATGGAAACGAGAAAATATAGATAGGGCGTTGCCATGTTTTGAACTCGTCTTGGGGCTTTACTCCCGCTCTTTACAATGACGCGTCCCTTTAACACCCAACGCTCAGAACGATCTTGGAACGCTCAGTCACTGGAACACCTCCCGACGCCCTCGATCTCTTCCCAACCAATCGTCCTCACCGCTGCGTTCCGCTTCCGACACACTATCAGAATGCCCGCCAGACGCGTCAAATTCACGCAGGTCGTCGACAAGAGCCTGCAGCGCAACGGCTCCGAGCGTCCCCATACCGGAGCGTGCAAAACCCCTGTTATTATCAGGAAACGAAAATGGTGGGTTTCCCATCTCCTCTCAAGACTTTTGCACATTTAACTGATGACCCCCCTCCCTTCGGTTGGACGGCATCTAGTGAGGAAGATACTAAAGAAGATACGGCGCAGTCAAACACCAAAAAGACGAGAACTTCCCTTTCGCCAGCAATATCTCAAGGGGCTGAGCGTGACCACCTCTATTCCCTCTCGCTGAAAAGAACATCATTCCTCAAACACCAGCCTTGTCGAAGGGAAAGGGCAAGGCAAGAGAGTCGCCAAGAGAGTTGCGGTTCGTCAACGATGCCAGTCCCACCACACCCTCGTCATCGCCATCGCCAGAGAACCGGACGTCTTCGCCTGCATTTCGACAAGACTATACCAGGTCTGTTCGGGAGCTGCGAGACCTTCAATATTACCCTTTTTTTGACTGATTCTGTCCCTATAGGATGGATTCAGCTCTGGCTGTCGGTGCTGGCTCATCTATAGGCACCGCTACAAGCTTCTGGCCTCCACATCCACAGCTCAACTCACCCCAGTCCCCTTCTTTCAAAGACGTTTTCACAGTCCTAGAAGATGACCTCGACCAGTCGACGGTGACAGTGGTCGAACCCGATTTCATCCATTTTGGAACTCTTCGTCTTCTCGGTGGCCAAACATCGCTCTCATTCCCCCTCCGCACTCCTAGAGGATCGGAATATGCTGAGCTATCGATAGGGAGTGACGACTCGTGTGATTTTACTATACACAGTCCTCTAGTCTGTAAGTCGTTTTTACTATAACTCCGCCTATTTCGCGGATGCGCTGACCATGGGGTCTCCCTAGCCCCCGTGCAGTGCAACCTGATCCTGAAGCTTCGACAACTTCAATACCGACCACTTGCTCGTAGCGTTTGGGTCCAACCTACGGAACTATCTCATAACTTGACCGTGAGTACCTGTAATCTCTTCCTACACATCGTTCCGTCTTCCGCTCGTACTGAGGTTGGCCACCGTGGACCAAAACAGGTCAGGAAATACGGGATGATCCACCATAATACGCAACGCAAAGTGCTTCTTACGGAAGGATCCCTTGTGCGACTCGGTGATGGCATGTGGCCAGAGTATTTGGGACCTACGGTGGGCGACACTTTGACTTCGAGGCTGAGCTGGACGCTGACGCTGTGATCTATGCTCGTCCTAGTTCTCAAGTGTTTACAAAGCTGTAGCTGCGCTTTATAATCACTCTCAGGGCTACTCTACGGCTGTTCGAGTGAAGAGATACCATGATCAGCACCCATTCGTCGCCAAAATTGTCGCCGCCTCCGAGATAGAGCAAGCGGAAGTGGAAGTCTCGGCACTCAAGGCTCTGGGCTACCATCCCCACATTGCTCGCTTCTTCGAGGCTCTTCACGGTGACTTGGCTCGAGCAATACACCGTAGGTTTTTCAATCTAATTGGACCCTACAAAGGGTTAGCTGACATTTTTGCGAATAATCTCTCGCGGGTAGACATTATACTGGAAGCGTCCGACACCGATCTTAATCAATACATCGGGCCTGATGACCTTCGAGACCAAGAGTTTCTGACACGCGAGGCTCCCTGGATCATCGCTCAGATATCCAGTGGCATCGCCGTAAGTGCACCCAGGGGTCCATGAATATATTGACTTTGCCCTGACCCATTGACCCCAACACAGCACATTCACCATCACAAAATTGTTCACCGTGACTTGAAGCCGTCAAATGTCCTTATTTTCTTTGGCGCGTTGGGCAAACCTGTCGTCAAGGTCTGTGACCTGGGCCTTGCACGTTTGAAAGGAAAGCCAATTTTAGCTCCAGATGCAAGTCCCGTGATTCCCTTTCCGTGTTGGTCAAGTATATTCATTGAGTCCATGCGGTTCACCTTCTACAGTATGTAGGAACGCCTGGATGGTACGCTCCTGGGCCGTTCCTGGGTGATACAAACGACGACCAACCAATTGATGATTATGGAGTCGGTCGAATACTGCATTACATGTCAGTATAATCCTGCTTCCTGTCTCTTCTGTCAACCTGACCCTCGTTTTCGCAAAGAATTACTCCTTCGTCATGGCCGCCTGAAACCAAGGATCGCTGGGCAACGTGTGGTTGTCCACTTCGCTGCAGCGCTCCATGCGTCAGGCGCGAAGCGGTCTTTAGAAGCCTTCGACCTACGGTCGGCGACGATTGTAAGTGCTCACGCTGGCCATCATCCCGCTCCGTGCACCTTTTAATGGTATAAATGTTACGGCAGGCATCGATGTTCTAAGGAAATCCATTAGTTGGAAGGCCCCGAGACTGTAAGGATATGCATTGGGTGGCACAGCATCAATACCTAGCCTCGGCGGTCCAGTTGCTAGCCGACGAAGAAAAGCTGGTTTTGGGAGTGTTGTAACAGGGGAGACCTCTTTGGAGTCCTCGATTCCCTATATCGCCTTCTCCAGTACCATAGCTATGTGTTTTGAATCCTAGAGCTGAATGTCTTCAGTTTTGTTGATATGTTACCAACACGATTCTTTCTTCCTGGGTGGACGTTGCGTGTGACCTGACATGTGACAACTGTGTGATTTTGTCTGTGGCGGAATTGTTCAAATTCGAAACCACCACCTCAACCACTATTCCGCTCTTCTGCATTGTTCGAGACATTCCGCACGCAGTAACTTCGCCTTCTATGCAAGCTCTCTGCTCAGAGTCAATCGTGAATTCTTCCTCTGACCAGAAGCTGAAGCTGCGGGAGAACCGGATTTCGTCGGCGTCTATCATGAGCTCAAAACAGTACGGAGGCTTCAAATCCGATGCTCTTACACCATTGAAGGCCTCTAGAAGGAGACCGCACAGTTCATTCTCTTCAAATAGGCAATCGGAATCATCTTTGCGTCTGCCATTGAATTCTCGGACGCCGAATCTCCTGAGTTATGAAAGGTTTCTCGCGTTACCGATGGAAGTTATCTCAATGGTTCGTAACCCTCAGTGTTACCGAACTTCTGGGTATACGTTAATGATGATGAATCTTGGAAGGTGTGCCGCTTCTTACATCCTCTGGACCTCTTGGCACTCGCAAGAACGAATCGAAATCTCAGAACCAGGTTCATGACAAAGACAGCAAGTACTCATTGGGACGCCACTCGCTCGGTGACAGGAATGCCTCGATGGCCCACGGTGGCTTTCCCAGAAGCGACTGCAGTTTTGTTCGAGTTAGAATGCCAGGTCCGTTCCTCGGATGACCCAACATCATTGTATGCGCAGCTTATAGTACCCTTCAGAGTATCGACTGCAATGAAACCGCGACAGTTGTTGCGATTTACTTGGCTCGTCGATACTGTCTTGAATGTGCACAGGAAAAGTATCGTCTCGATGTGGTCTCTCCCGAAGTATTGGTGTTGATGAGCTCTTTAGTCTTCTCACCAGGGCAGAAGTTGAAGAGTGGCTCCCTCACCTTCCAGAAAATCTCTTGAGACGCCTGCCCTTCACTACTCGCCGTGCGTACATCGACTGCTGTCCTATCCTGTGCATGCGACAGCTCACCCACAGCCCGTAATTTTCACGTATAGGAGCACCTCCCCCGTATTTCGGCGAGGAGAAATTATACCTCTACTTGAAAACAGACGTTCAGCGACTAGATCGGCGACTACAATCGCTCCAGCCTCTCTCGGATGAGGGCATGTCTGAACTCCGCAAGGAATTAGCGCTCTTGCAAAAGGAAAGAACAAAAGTACGTGCAGAGTATCATCTGAAGAAGGCGTATCTCATTCAAGTGATGGAATTCAAGGCCAGCTTTGCGATGCAGGAATGGTACAAAATGCACCTTCGCTCTCGCCAGTTGAAGCTGAACAACCGTTGGACGATGTGGGAGGGCCAATCCACTTAAACGTGCTCTAACGTTCTGTCGATTCTGATATCAACATGACTTTGTAGAATCTCAGATAAGATGGAAGCTCGTTGGGGATGGAAGCCTGTCGAATACTACCGACTATCCCCAAGGCTCAAGCAAATCGTCGACCACCTTCTGCACGGTCCAAATCTCACTGACAAAGATAAGTACCATCTTATTAAACGCCTGGTTATATCGAGCTAATATAAATGTTCTATGCAGAATGGAGCTATGTTAGAGGCGATATTACATGGGCAATTGCTGAGGAGGCCAAATTGCGAGCGGGGACGGTCGGCCCTCGTCCTTTCGCTCTGTTGTCTCCAGAATAATGACAGACATTCCGCGTCACATTCAATTTTATGTGCTCTGTCTCAATTCCCAACTCTTTCTGTAACTCTGAAATGAAAAATGCTTGCATATGTTGAACGAACAAATTCCGAAGCCTCCTAGGACCCCGACCACTGTCGATAGACGCTGCGAAGCTCGAACACGGGTCAAACCCAATGCTTTGATGCATATTAATCTATGACAAGTATTTAATGATGAAAAATACGTGAATGTATCTAGGCTGCAAGTACTACGAGCAGCATGAGTCGATGGAGCTGGAAGCGACCACACCTTCAACGTCGTCGTTGACTTTGGATTCATAAACATCCGCGAATAATGGGAAGAGACAGGTTGACCTCTCGCACGGGTGGTGAAAAACGACGGAGACAGGTCGAACCGGGAAAACAGTGGGTATATCCAGACCTGCGAGATGGTCGAGCTTTCAGGGACATGGTGGGATAAAAAAGACACAAGCCGGAGAACGACCAGCTCACTGTATGAGATAGTTGATTCCTACGGAAAAAGTAAAAGAACGGAGAGAAGGGTCATCCATGAAGGACGGGGAGGGAAAAATTAGGCTTCAAGCAGCAAGTGCTGCGTAACGATTATAGGGAGATCGAGCTGGAGGTAAGTCTGAAGAGGTGTGAAGGTTAAGAAAGTAGCGTCCTAAGCTCTTGAAAAAGAAACTGGAGTCAACGTGGATGGGGATAGAAACGCTGTGATTGATGTAGAACGGGACCGCTTCAAGGGTGACGCTAGATCACGACGTGGTGGCATAGGCCCTCGTCCTTTCACTCTGTCGATTAAATGACTGCTCCACCTCAATGTCCGTTGAACAATAAAGTGTACAAGATACCCATTTACTATGCGATTGACTCGACATTAGAGTATCGCTTCGGATGGCTGGTCCTTAGTGTTGGTGGATGAGAATGCTTTCGGGCACATAAACCCAGTCAAATATCAAATTTAAAGGGAAAAGATTTTGAGTACTGTACACACGAGGCGCAATCATTACGAGCATCACTACTGGAAATGAGAAACGCCTATTTCAAGTTTGTTCGTCACGTTGAATCTTGATTCCGTGACTTTAAGCCAACCACAGCGTGTGCGCATTGGCCTATCGCCGTAACTCATACAGCGGGCGGCAGCTCGCATGACGTTGTCAGACCCTTTTGACGTCATGTGGACCATGACACCCTTCGATGAAGAGATGCCGCCGGGTCGATTTGCTGACTCATCAAGGCACCAACTCCCCGCTGTGAGACTTTTGAACGTCGCCGCTTCCCCATCTCGTCCAGAACCAGCTTCGCTTCTGACCAGCATTCGCCTTGGGCGAACGAACTAAATGAGCTCGACTCTTACGCTCATCACTACTTAACCTCGACATTGTGTCAAGTGTTCCAGCAGTGAGTTCTTTAATCTTATCGCCTCTGTCGAAGCCCAGATCACTCATCTTACTCTCGTCTGGCAGGTTGTGGTGTTAGCGCTGTGCCTCAGAAAGTACCCTCAATCTACTAAGCGGCGCTGTCACAGCAAATGCCGATGCGACGTTGGGGTAAGCTTTTAATCGAGCCGGTGTCCTTTGGGGGGCCGACTTGAGTGAGGTGGGCGAGCGGCGATGAGCAGAGAACCTGGTAGGATACTCTTTACCTTGATGAGTACCGGGTCTGCGATAGACTGACCTGTACCCTTTCGAAGCCGAGCCCGAGACTCGTTTGCCGCCTGCGTGGATTGAGTCTTTGGTGAGTCAATCGCTCTCTTGCGCTCACTGTTGACGTCTGTTCTAACGCGTCTATCTCCCGGTAGGCGGGAGCAACATCTCATACCCGCGACTGGGCGACTGGCCTCTCATCGCAGAGTGGAGTCGAAAAGCTAAGTTGTGCCTCGACGCGTCATGGGCGATGATTCGCGTGCTGACCTGAACCGTCATCTTGTCTTCCTCTCTTTTGCTCGCTCCAACTCTATCCCTGCCACCGCCCCGCCGCGTTACCGTCAAGAGCCGAGAGACTTTTCATCAACACAAGGAGCCATCAACCTCGATGCCAACTCTGCAGGAACAATGTCGTTGTGCACCAGCCGGCGCTGAGAATCTAATTTTTCGCGCTCATCCTTCGTGGACGTCCGAATTTTGCTCCATTGGTCTCCGTCTGCATTAGTAGTGAATCCGTCATTTGTCATCAATCTGATCCGTCGGTTAGGTATTACCGCATTGCTCCAAGGCTACTCTAAGAAGTGGTAACATAGGTCTTTGTCCTTGCACCCTGTTGGTGACCGCTCTAGCCGAATCCCCACATTGAAGTCTTTGTACGATTTCGTGCATACGATCTTCACCTGTTATGCGATTTGATTGAAAATCATGATCATGGCAGCGGTTCAGAGACAGGATGTCTCACAGCTCGTTGCCGCACACACTTTACAAGTATGTTCTTGGCCCTTGGCCGAGTTGGATATCAATATACGAAATGAATGTTCACATACACATCGAACGGGATCTTCACCCAAACCGATCTCCAATAACACCGTAAACTGAGGTACGAGAAATACCTTTTTCCTAGTTCTCGGTCGTGGGTCCGCCTCCCCGACCCCGTCCACGCCCTCTACCGCGTCCTCCACCTCGACCACGGCCTCTTGGAGGTAATATAATGGGAATGATGCCAGCTTGAGGCGGTGTCTCGGGATTCACTCCTTCGTCATCGATCCTTGCAACTGGTCTTTGAAGGATACGAGGGACCACGGGACTCCCAGGTTTGGCGGGCAGGTCTGGGTGAGCCGCAGCTTTAGAAGACGAAGGTTCGTGCGGAGCTCCTCCAGTAACTACTAAAGGCGTATGCGGCTCCTTGTCTTTGTCCTTTCCTTTACGCCCCCTGCGGGAGGACGTGTTGGGTGCTTCCGATGGAGTTGTCTCCGCTGTAGGCGACGCCACGGAAGCGTTCGTGTTGAGACTGTCGGACTTGTTGGGTCGAGGACGTCCTCCGCCAGATGGCAAAATGCTGTCGAACTTGAACTTCGGCCTTGCTTTCTGCTGGGCTGAAGCAGAGGAGCCTTCACCTGCAGCCACCGAGGGGCCGGGTGTGTCTTGACTGGTGTGAGATGCTGGAGGTGCTTTCGACCTCTGAGAGCGCACAGGGGACGGGGGGACTACCTTGTCTTTCGCCTTTGCGGCTGCTTCGCCGGCTTCGGAAGGCTTCTTGGTAGGCGGATTGGGTTTCTTCGAGTTCTCCGAGCGCTCCTTCCCAGACTGTCCTTTCTTCGACTGGTCCTCGGCTGGATGAGCGGTAGCGGTATCCTGACGAGCAGGAGGAGCGCGAGAGAACTCCGTGTCGTCCTTTCGCTCCTTCTGGTCCTTTTCCTTCCTCTTTCGAGACTTCGCTGAGCCTGTTTTGTCGGCGTTGCGTGCGTCCTGGCGTTTGTCGCGGCTTTCCGCAGATTTCTCTCCTTGGGTCTCCTTGGGGAGGAGGGATGCCAAAAGCGGTGTAGTCGTGATCAGACTAGGATCAGGAGGTGGAGCCATTGCGAGCTTCTCGGCTTCGGTCGGTTCGACCTCGTTGAGTGATGCGAGGAAAGACTTGAAGTCGTCGTCTACAGTCGTCGGCAAACCGGTGAGCAAACAGCCACGGCAATTTGTCCACACATGTACGGACCATCTTGTATCGTATTTTGTCTCTGATCAGCCTTCCCCTTACCGATAGGTATCTTCTGGAATGGGGCATACTCGACGATAGCCTGGCTTTCGTTCCCTAATACCGTGATAGGAGTTCAGAAGGTGACAAGCGAGGCCAAAAAGACCGTTCACTCTATACCTGACTTGTCTCGGAATAAATGACCGTCATAGTCGCGGTGAAAGTTTTTCAGCTGCTCTTCATTAGTGAATGCGATGTAGGCTCGGGAGTAAACGTTCTCCTTGTTAACTCTGAGGGAGTCTGACTGAGCAACCCAGCTGTCTCTCGGCTGGCATCCCAACAAACCCACCCTTTAGGTCGAAGCTTCCCTGAATAAAACACTTTCCACGACGTAGTTTTGTCATCGACCCAAGGCAGGACGCTCTCCCAGAAGATCCCCTCTGGCAAGTTCGGAGGCAATCTCCGGACGGCAACCTTGAGACGAGATTCGGGACCAGAACGCTTCCCCTTCGACGGTTTTGACTTTGCCGCTTTATCCGTCTTGATATTTGACATGTCTGGCTGAAGAGTCTGGCAGGTTGAGGACGAATGATCTGGTGGTTGAACCGGAGGGCTGTGGCAGTGACTGTTGTTTGCCCCAAGTAGACAATCAGTGGTTCAAGGCACAACCGTCTAGATCACAATAGTTCTTTGTCCAAACTCGACATGGCTGGAGGTCTGTACGGAGGACTCAAATTCTCAAACGCAAGCACATCTTCCTCGAGCGCACCACAGCCAGCGGCATCCAGCTCCCAGGCTGAAGTTGTAGACACACCTAAGCCTAGGACGTCGACTGAGCAACCAATCGTCGTCGAGGAGATCCCGAAAGCGGCTGATAAACCACCACAAAAGGGATCAGGTCAGTATCTCTCTGGTATGCTCAGTGATAATGATCTAAGTCTCTGGACTTTGCTTGTAGAATGGTCGGCTGCGTTGGCGTTCGCACCTGTTCGCCGCCTCCCTGCAAAGAAACCGACCGCCCCTGCGGCACGCATACCTCCGGTCGCAGTAGCGCTAGCCAGCGCCAGTATCTCAAGCACCGCTATCATCTCAGCTCCACCAATTCTCGTTAACCCGACCCAGCCGTCAAGCACGAACACGTTCTCAGAAAGAAACCCGTCCGAACCGGCCGAGAGTAAGAGCGAGACAAGCAAAGGATGGGGAAAGAAGATGAAGCCCCCAGCGATGGTGCTCGACGACAACGTTAATGGATTCCGTGGCGCCAAAGGCAAGGTCGGAGGAGGGAAAAAGAAAGGGAAAAAGGTGATGATTGCCACTTGCTCTGCATGTAAATACACTCTGAAGATCTGTCTGGCAATCATCAGGCCAAGCTTCAGCCGAACGTCTGGGACCCGATGGAGATGTACGACCCAGCAAGACCGAACGACTACGCCGAATTCAAAGCATGGAAGCAGCGGGAGAAGATGGAAGCCCAAGTGCGGAGGAGGGAGGAGGGAGCGTACAGCCGGAGGAACAGAGATAGCGACTATTCGGACGAACGTAGTGCCAGTGAGGACGAGGATGGGATGCATTGGCGACCCAAACGTCAGTTTCCTATGTTGATTCTAGTGATACCCTTTCCGAGAGCGCTGAGCCTCTCCTGTAGCAACGAGGAACGAGTCTCCGCCACCTCAATCACTGCGTGAAGGCCCGCCATCGTTCGCTCGGGCAACTTCTACCGCCTCAACAGCGCAGTCTGGGGAAGAAGCCTATCTCCGCAGGTTGGCCATGTCAAATCCTAACGCTCTACCGCCACCCGCCGATCCTGAAAGCATGCCTCAAACTGGAGACGACACCTACGCACGACGAGCAGCGATGTCGATGTCATCGTTTGTGCCTAGCTCTCAACCCCTGCAGCCGAGTTCAGTAGATCTAGATCTAGACGACGAAGTCCCACCTCCTACACCGCCGTCCCAACCTCAACCGCTTCCGCTAGACGAACTGGAGATTCAGAAGAAGAAGGAAGTCGCAGCCTCCATCGCTGCTCGTCTGGCAGCATTTAAGTCCAGCCAACCGCCGTCCAGCGAGTGAGTATTATTGGAACTGTGGACTACGTATTCGTTGACGAGCTTGGATGGTATTAGGACGAAAGCTCCGTCACCTCCGCCCCAACCGCAAACCGGAGACGATGCTTACGCCCGTCGGCTAGCCATGTCTAACGCAGCAGCACCCAACTTCGCCCCCGCCTCGACGTCGACGGACCCACCCGAAGACTTCCAAGCCGAATTGCAGAAACGGAAAGAAGCCGCCGCAGCGATCGCCGCTCGACTAGCTAAAGCATCCGCGGGTCCTTCCGCCGCAGCCCCTGCTTTCGCGCCCGCTACGACATCCACGTCGACCGCTAAAGTCGTAGACGACGACGACGATCACGAACCGGACCCACACGGCTTCGCCGCACGCATGATGGCCAAGTGGGGCCACAAGGCAGGAACGGGTCTCGGTGCCGGTTCTTCCGGCTCAGCTGGCTTGGTTGAGCCTCTGACCGTCGAGCAAGCCAAGGCGAAGGCAAAACCGAACGCCGGACCGGGTGGGTTCAATGCCCCCAAGTTTACGAAGGGCACCGTCGCGACGGGAGGAATCGGCTCGAAAGACGCGACGAACCGGATCGTCAACACGAATCCGGAGAAGGGAAAGGAGGAGAGGGAGAAGTGGGGTGAACCTAGTCCTGTGGTCGTTTTGACGAATATGGTTGGGTTGGAGGATGCGGGGGATGAGGAGCTGAATCAGGAAATTGGTACGTTTCAAAGATCAACGCCGGTTCATTTGTCTCATTGTGTTTTGCGTTTGTAGGGGAAGAATGCGCGAAGTACGGAGTTGTCGAACGCGTGGTGGTCCACATTTGTGAACCGACGCCAAACGAGCCTGAAGGATCGGTTCGCATATTCGTTCAATTCTCGGGACCCGCTGCGGCGTGGAAGACGGTGCGAGAACTGGACGGCCGCTTGTTCGGTGGCCGGAGCGTTCGAGCGCAGTATTATCCACAGATTGCGTTCATGCGACATGATCTTACTAGACAAATTCTTCTATAACGTGAAGGAGACTTGAAAACGTAGTCCATTGTCCGTCACAGATCATTCGATTGGTGTACAATAATAGCAATAGGGTCTCTTGATTGTCCGAAAGTCTTGGCACGACTCGCACGTGGCGCGCGCTCATCCTTGGCAATATGCGTTTTACAGAACGGCCGCGACGAGGCCGGCCACACCAGCGACTGCTGCTACACCGTATCCACCAAGGGTTCGTGCAGCCCCGCTGTTAGTCGATGTCGTTGCCGCTGGGGTGCTCGAGGAGATTGTTGGGGTCGTCAAAGTCGGCAGCTCGGTGGCAACTCCGCTCGAGATCGCAATGGAAGATACTGGTTCGGCAGTCACTGTGACCCCATCTGAGGAGCTTGCTCCGACGCCGACGGTGGAAGTGATGACCGAGTTTGAGCCAGACACCGAGGTGGTGATGAGTGAGATTATGGGGACTGTTGAGGTCATTGTCGTCGCCTTTTTGTTCGGATGGTTCAGAACGGCGGGCGTTTGAGCTCTCTTCAGAAACTCACTGCGACTCTGGTAGAGCGGCTCAAATTGCTCGAACGCGTTTGTATGACAGTTGTGGTTCCTTGGATTACGGTTGGGAAAGTCTCCAATCCTTGAGGAGCCGGGGCGGCAACCGCGCTAGCCGCAAGCAAGAACAACGAGAGAAGCTTTGAAGACTTCGCGAGCATTATAGCGTAGAAATTTGAGTAGTGAGATAAGTCGGGAGTCGTTGAGCGGATCCAAGAGGGTCGTTGAGCTGACGGCTTTTATGCGTGCTGGTGGCTTATGAACCGAACACGCTTGTGGCGTGCGATCGCCAAGAAGCAAAGGTAAAGCCCCTGACATAGCGCGCATATCGTCCCTAGCCTGATCCTCCACCCAAGAACGGCCGCAGCGACGTACTTGATCGAATGCGGTGAAATACAGTAGGTCGGAGGCCGACTCATCCCCAGTCGAAAAGTTGGAGTGGCAATCCTTCCGCCGGCTGCGGGGAACTACGCTCCACATTGCGGTGACACTCGGTGCTTCGAGCCTCATTACGGAAGGAAACCTGTGCGCATGAATAGTGTAGAAGAGAGATAACTGGTCTTCGGCTCGAGATTCTCCTTGCTTAGGCTAGCGAAGCGATATGGATGGGGTCACGGATGAGCTAGTCAGTCGCATATGTTGTGATCCCGTCGTCTAAAAGCTACGCCGATTGCATCATTTGGAAAATGGCATTATCTTGCGTGATCCAGGCTATGCAGGTTCTACGTGCGGATGAGAAATTTACAAGCGACGGTGATAAGGCAGCGAGAATCAGTCGTAATGTTTAGGTGGATGACACACTCTCATTGAATCTTTGCGCAGAAAGGGGTATGGAATGTTTGGAGTGTACGAACAGGCCTCTAAAGAACAGCTGCGACGACACCAGCAACGCCCGCAACAGCGGCAAGACCCAACCCACTTGCAGACTTTCCGACAGCTCCGCTCTTGGAGGTAGTGGCACTGGCAGACGCAGCCGCAGAAGAGACGGAAGCGACGGACGAGACGGAGTGCGTGGCCTCAACGACCGATGTAATAACGGACTGAGAGCCGGAGACGGTAGTGGTGATGTGCGTGACGGAAGTTGATTCAGCGGCGCTCGTGGATGAAGCAGACTATGCGGTCGGTGGGAACGGTTAGCAGGGCTTTATTTGCGGGATGAGAGGGCTTACAGCTTTGCTGGTAGCAGAGAGCTCAGCACTACTGGAGGAGGCAGCCGAGGCAGCAGCTGAGCTCGAGGAAGCAGCAGCAGCGGCGGCGGCGGAGCTGATGAGGGCGAAGAGCACGAGGAACTTGGAGGACGAGACGAGCATGGTGGTAAAGAGTGGCTCGAAGAGTAATAGGCGAGTAACGATAAACGGAAAAAGGAAGAGTTCTGGAGCTGCAAGTCCGAGAAGATGGAGGGAAGTCGGGAGGTGGCAAGCCCGACTGGTTAAAATACCTTTGAGGGGGTCGACCAAAAATATGTTTGTTTACTGTTAACTAAAGTAGTATGCCGTCGGTCCGACTTTGCATCCAAAGAAAGCAAACCTTGCGCGGACAACGTCGAGGCGGGTCGCTAATATTAGTTGAGACACGCGGACATAGTTAGCAGCAATGTTCCTGATTTGGCTCAAGGTTGCCAAGAATAGCGCACTGCGGAACGCAAATTCGGCCTTCGTTGCCATCCGTCGGAGTTTGAGGCGCCATTTTAGAATTCGGGTAGTGCAGGGGGGATCGTTTGACAAAGTTAGCCCTCGGAAATATCCATTTCCGCGTTGTATGATCTTCGAACCTGCCGGACACTGTATCACGTCGTGTGCCATGACCGCCAGCGATGCATCATCTCCCGGTCTACTCGTCGTCAAGCTGAGAATAGGTTGAACGATATACGAGACGCCTTCGGGATAGTAAATATGCATCAAGAAAATACGAGCACCATAAATATATAGGGCACATCTCGGGATTGTCCGTCTACGTATTACATCACTAAAAATACGGCATTGGATGTGTATAGTCCTTCGACGTGGAGAGGGGGATTACAACACTGCAAAGACTGCTCCGACAGCACCGGCAACAGCAGCAAAGCCCATACCGATTGCCATTTGCGTTGGGGCAGCGTTATTAGCGGTGGTCGTAACCAACGTCGCCGTGGCTGCTGCCGACCCGGAGTTGAGAGTGATTGGTGTGACTGACGCGCCGGGGGTCACAGCAACGCTCGAGCCGGCGAGACTCGAAGCCGGAGTAACGCTCTCGGTTCCAGCGGTGGCAGCCAAGGTGGTCTTTTCACGAAGGGTCGAAGTAATGACCTCTGCTGAGCCAGAGACGGAGGTAGTGATGACCGTGACGGCTGTCACCTCCGTCACGAGGTCCGGAGTTTTGCTGGTTCTCTGGGAACGGCATACATCGTTAGGGTGAAGGACGAGAAGAAAAAACGAGAAACGAAGAGCTTACCACTCTGGTGGTTGTGGTGGCCTCAGTAGTGGCTGGTGTGGTAGTCGCGGCAACGCTGGTGGCAGCTTGAGGAGCAGCGGCAACAGAAGCGATGAGAGCAAAGAGGGTGAGGAACTTGGCTGACGAGACGAGCATTATGATCGATCGAGTAAGCTTTTGAGAGAAAAATAAGAAGAACAGAAAATGGAGGGACGAGAAAAGGTGAAGTTGGATCGTTGGCAGCCCATTTGGGCCTCAACCTTGAGGTTTAAATATCTTCTAGATGCCGCCCAGGCGGTGTGAATGAAAATATGGTGTTCATCTTTACTTAGACCAGTTGCGCACCCCAGTTTCTAAAGAAAGGACCGAGGACAGCAACAAACATGGAGACGTCAATGGTGATTGGAGCGGCCGAAGGCATGTGGGGAGCTAATTTTAACTAAGCAAACATTCCCAGATCAGCCTCCTGCGGAAGGCGAAGTGATCCCCAATCCCCGTTGTGGAGTTCAGTGCGGTGCGTCGATGACGGGAATGATGGCCAGGGGGAATGTCGGGGTGCCCGAGCGTCATCCCCGAAGGTCTCGGCAGCCTGCTCCGGCGGGAGCTGGGGGTGGTTTGCGCTCCGCCCAATTAACACAGGGTCGGGAAGTACGATCATTGACGAAGTTCAGAGTCGGGATGACGAAAGCGGGGCTCCGGCTTGTTACTACTGTACAGGTTGTCAAAGTAGTGCATGGGAGGAGTCTTCTGTCCAGCCCATTGGACGTCGAAACTGTCGATGTGCTTCCGGGAGCTTCGTCTCGTTTGAAGTCGATAGTTTTTCCTCGTGAAGAGATCATACTATCAATTGCCATTAAAATGAGCGGCGTAATGTGTGATTTTCGATAATTTAACTTAGTCCATAAGAAACCGTGACTTCTACTGCCAAGATAGAGTCCAGAACATGCGCTTACAGCGCTACAGCCACAGCCCCAGCAATGCCCATCACCGCCATGAATCCCAATCCACCCTCCTTTCCCGCACTTGCTCCGTTCCGTGCGCTCGTCGTCGTCTGAGGAACAGATGAAGTAGTAGGATTTGTGATTATGGGCGATGGGGAGGGAGTCGGGATTGACACATTCTCGGGGTATAGCGTGATAGTTTCGGCAAAGGAGGTGGTGTAGTATGAGTTCGACTGTCCAGATATCCAGGTGCGGACGGTTGTTCCTGCAGTGACCACGGTTACGACCTGGCCACTCACGCTGGACGTATTAATCTGCCAACCATTCAGTTACAGACTATGCCAATCGCCGATATGAGCATTGATACTTACTGGCTGCGTTGAAGTAGGAGCTGAAGAGGAGTCCAACGCCGTCGTCCGTGGAGTTGCTGTGGTCTTCGTAACACTGCTCGCGGTGGCGCTCGCGCTCGGAGATGTCGACGTCGTTGCGATGGAAGTGGTCGGTGCTGCAACGGCAGACGCCACCAAAGTGAAGAGAACAAGGGCCTTGGAGCCTAGCAGAAGCATTTAGAAAGGCAAACAGTTGAACGCGGAGGTGCTGTTTTGGGAGTGGTTCGAAGAACAGACAGAGGGAGGGAGGACTTGCAGCTTTACCCTTCGGATGGGTTGCGAATGCGGATTAAAACCTTCGGTATAGGTGTGCCGCCAGGTGCTTAGCAACGAGATGGGATCCGATCATAGGAGCTATCTTTGGCTGGGCTGCCCAGGAATAGAGCTTCTCTGGGTCGCAAATCGGTTTCGCACTGCCATGGCTGTGCAATAGTTTGTCATCGGGGCTATACGGAGAGCAAGAGCCCGTGCGATCGAGCACGATGTTCGGACCGCCTTCTTTTTATTGATGACAGAATTGCTGAGTGCTGAGGTCGGGGTAGGCAAAGCTA
The DNA here is from genome assembly GCA_019633495.1 of Tulasnella sp. 427. NCBI lineage: Eukaryota > Fungi > Basidiomycota > Agaricomycetes > Cantharellales > Tulasnellaceae > Tulasnella > Tulasnella sp. 427. The sequence continues at coordinate 41,361 of WSUD01000010.1, read as the reverse complement.
TTCCGTAAAGCCGTCCGAGATGTTCCAGGACTCCTAGGTGGGACTTCTTCCAACCGTTGATATGAAGGAGTTATCTTTTAATAGATTGATACATCTCTAGGAAACGCTCATTTCTGTGGGGGTTTTTCAGTAGTTAGCTAGTGAATCAAGGCTCCAATCTGGGCTGCCGAGCTTTGGGGCTCGGTTGAGTCCTATCACAGTCCATGATTAGTATGACCCGCACCTCGTCCATTGCGACGCTCAGCCAACTACTTTTTCCGATGTCCACGATTAAAGGGATTTTATTAACCGGAGAGGGGTATCATGGTTCCAATTACAATGCTGTAGCGAGAAGACTGGCGGCACCAATGATTGCTACGAGTCCGAGTTCACTGGTGGTCCTTGCATGCGCACCATTCTTTGCTTGAGTCTGAGTCACTGTCGCTGAAGGAGTAGAGGAGGTCGCCCTCGAGGTGGGTATATTTTGAGGATAAAGAGTGAGGGTTTTGACATAGGACGAGAAGAGAGTCTGCCTGGTTCCAGAAACCACGGTGTGAACGGTCGTAATCTCCGTTACTTCTGTTACGATGGCGCTTGTTGATATTCCCTTCAAAGAACCGACAATGCTGTATATTAGAAGTGGATCTTTTAGCGAAGGTTCATTACTTACCGGTCCCGTGACCGAAGTAAGCGTTGTGGGTGCCGGTGTCGTAGACGAAATATCTGACGAGAGCGTTGTCGATGGGTCCATCGACATTGTCATACCATCAGCTCCCATGGCGCTTGATGTCTCAGTTGAAGCCTGAGGCAATGCTGCAGGGGATACCACCAAAGCCAGCAAAGTTAGAAGTTTTGCAGCGGAGGCGGTCATCTGGCGAAACAAGGTAACGAGAGCCGAAGATATTTGAAAGGAGAAAATTTTGGGAATAAGAGCAAGCCTAATAGAGAGCTAACCAGCGGCAAGTTGTGCCTTTATTCTTTCGGTCGGGGGATCCTTAAGAGGAGCCGTGCGCGACGGATGAGCCGGTACCGTTCAAGGCAACGCCGTCCGCGACTTGGCTACTCAAATAGGGACCCCGCGGCAAACGTCGAGGCCTAGTTTATCCCGTTAAGCGAGTCTCAGACGAGCGGTAGTATCGAGTAGCCTCTTCTCATAGCATAAATAGTGATAGGTATCGCTTGGCAGGCACCCGACGGTTGGGGCAGCCTGATCACCTGAGCACACCAACGAGTTCGAGATCCAGATCAAGAAAGAATATAATGAGATTAAGAGAGAATTAGATTAAGAGAGGAAGCCTAGTCGTCGAGATAATGAGTCGGTCCTTTCCTCTTGAGCGGGATGCAAATCGAGGTAGTAATCGCTGAACCACCTTTCTCGAGCGGACTTGGACATGACGTGAACGGCATGGTCTCCCAGGTCTAGCATTGCCCAACCGTCCCCGCTCCCTCTGGATTTTGTTGTTCCTTTTGAAGGGACGTAGAATCCGGGATTCTCTTTCATGATCTGCAGAGCGGGCGTGTCAGAATGCGAGCTGTCAACCCGACGAAGGTGTAGTTTCGGAGCTTACAAGGTTCCTGGCAAGCTTAGCGACGTATTCTACGGCGCCTCTTCCTTCTGTGCCTTCCTTCACTTGCAGAAGGAGAAGCCACTCCCAAAGTTGGCCGTGAGGCTCGAATCCTGCCCCGAGTCCTTCGCCGTGGTCCGTTCCACCTCTTCGACGTCGACCTTTAGGTGCTCTAAAGAATCCAGGGGGCGGAGAAGGTTTCGTGACCGGTGGTAATAGGCGAACATAATCTGTTTCAAGGAACGGAGATGTCTGCAATTGGGTGTATAATGATTGAAGATATTGGGGTGCCTCGGAAGGCGGTGGTTGCAAGACGCGTGCTTTAGATGATTGTATCTTTCGTTAGAAGTGCGATAATGATATATGGGCGGTTCTACTTACAAGGTCCGGCTGATGGGGATAAATCCTGCTCCAGGGCCATTTTTGGCACGGCTGGTCTTTGCTCGACATACCATGGAGTCGCTGGCTTGTTCGACGATTCCAATGTCGTCAAGGTTGCCCTTAAAAGTGTACTTGCTGGACGAGCCTGTCGACATATAGCTCTTGTGCTCGCTAATCGTAACATGATGCGGGATGGGGGAAGTGGTGGACGCGGTCTCTTTGGGACGACGAAGGGAAAAGCCGACGGCGTTCTAAAATTCACGTGCCTTATTTTGAATTTCGGACTGGCCTGCCGATCGTCCACAGCAAGCCGTTTCCTCCACATCGTGTACCGCAACACCGGCGAACTCCCTGGAAATACCCACCACTCACTCACTTCTTCGACTTGTATATCTTGACTCAACTCTTTCTTCATGGGCTTACGAGTAGCAGGCGTAACGATCGCGACTTCGTTCCTCTTGGGTTAGTTTTGGGCCAGACTCGTCTTTCGTAATCGCTTGCTGTTTGGGCACCCAGCTTACTCACCGCACTGGGCGCTCTTTAGGTATTCTGTTCACCCATTGGATTGCGGACTCTCTGACGCTTTGGCAGTCACCGTTGACGGATGAGCACCTACGGACCGCGGCGATTTACTACTCCGCGTTCGCGACGCAGCCCCAATGGATGACGTGGGTTCTCCTCGGTGTTACGACCTTCGGCGCTGCCTGTCTGCTCGCAAGCTTCCGCGAAGGAGAGGCAGGCAATGTCATGTTCGATGGTGCTAGCATATGTGAGTGCTCACTGAAACTGGTCCCGGCCCACAGCACTCCTCCCTTCCGTCAACCATGCGATGCTGACCCGCGCGTGCTTTACTCCTAATTCAGTCCTGTACATTTGCACCGTCTACGTCTATTGGAGCTCCGTAGTCCCCAGTAAGCCCTTAGTCACCTCCCCCTTTCGCTTCGGCGGCCTTGCTGACGAGTCTACGTCCGCTTCCCTGAACATGTACACGCGACTTCACGCAGACCTCTCGGAAGTCTTCCTCAGGCCGCTCCCCCAAACGCCCTCGAGCGACCTTCCGTTCCCGGACGACCTCCGCCAACCAACGATCGAACTGGCATCCTCCCACCTCATCTGCTCTGTGGCTTTGACGGGTGTTATGCTGCTCCAAGCCGGCCGCGCTTGGGCGGAAGACGAGGATGCATCGGAACTGGCGGCCGAGGCACGCGAGCAATTGGAGCGGGAGCGAAGGAGCTCTGAAGGGGCTAGGGGACGGAAGAGGCCGCAAGATGAGGATGAAGCGGCTGCCGCTGCCGTGGCGCCTGTTCGAAAGAGTCCCAGCGCGCGGAGACGGGATGTGAAAACGACTGGCTCAAGAGCCGGTTCCGTGTCCTCCGGATCTATTGGAAGGTCCGGAAGCGCGAGAGTACGGAGACCGTCATAAATGCAGCAAAGACAAAACTGGTTCAGCAGGGACTGGAAGGGGAGGGATGGCGCTTTCATGTGTTCGGTATGATCCTCCCATTATTTATGATATGACGAGCGACGACGGGACATTTCCCATAATACCATCAACTGTGTATGTATAGTAGTCTCTCAGGCTTCAACGCTTCGTCTGTGCTTTAGGACAGCCCTTCGTGCTCTGTGCGATCTTGAGTGGTTCCTTTCACCAGGTGTCTCGACAGCCGTGTCATTGCCCCAAGTAATGATTTTTCAACTCGGGCTAGTAGATAGATGTTAGACCAATCGTTCCTACTTAGCCGCCCGTCCGGTTGGGTAAGATGACATTGTGCAAGGCTTCAGCTTGAAGCCCGGCCATGTCTGGTCGTTTGTGTGGTGAACATTTGTTCCAGGACTGTGTGTCTACCAGCTATCATCCCACCACGACCCACAGCATTTCTCATCCATGCCACCGAAACGCAAAGCAGGTACTTCATCGAAAGCAAAGGGCAAAAAGAAAGCGGCTGTAGAGGAACCGGAGATCGTAGAGGCGCCCCAGGAGGTTGAAGCTCCCACACCAGTTCCCGAACCTGCTTCAATTCCAGAGGAGACTGGTCCTCCTTCCAACCAACGAACACCGACTCCACCTCCAAAGGAAAGCTCGCATAGCGATGGAGAGGGAGCTGGGCCCTCGGATGGCATGGACGTTGACTCCGAGCCTGCTGTTGAACAAGTAGGAGAACCGGCTGGGCCTAGTATGACGTTGGAGGAGCGGAAAGCGAAGATGCAGCAGCTTCGGGCCAAGATGGTGAGTGTGGCGATAAGTGCCGTCTCTTGCTCCACTGTGAGTGCATGACTCTAAATGGACTCTTGGAATGATAGCGATCGACTTTGCAAGCCAACAGGAAAGACTTGGTCGACGAGAGCGCAAAGGCCAAAGTGACGGCTCGTGACCTGGCTCGCCAGGAGAAGCAGCGCAAACTGGCGGAGACGCTCCGCGAGCGGATAGATGCTGAAGAACAAGGAGAGGATGTGGATCGGAAAAAGAATTGGGATTACACGATCGAGGAGAACGATGAGTGGGAGAAGAGGCAAGCTCGGAAGAAGAGGAGGTCAAACTTTGAGTTCAATGGTGAGTCCCGGGAAGACCTCTTTTGAGAGTTTGAGAGTTGAATTATGCGTGACTTACCGACTTCGCTTGATCCTTTTAGACTACGAGGACGCTGCCCGTCGTCGTTATAAGAAGGATGTAGATCTCCTCAAGCCCGACCTGGAGGCTTACCAAAAGCAAAAGGAAGCCGCTGCTGGTTCGTCGTCCCAAGCACTTGCTGCCCATCAAGATCTGTACCGTGACGCGAACAGCTTGGTCTACGCGGACCATAAACCCAGTGAAGATGCGATTGATCGGGTCGCCAGCAAGCTTAACGCCGAGTACGTCACGAGTGGTTTTCATTTTCATTTGTCGCTTCGAAAAGTCCTGCTAAACCACGACTCGGCTCTTAACAGCATCGATCGCCGACGGAACTTCTCCAAGACTCGTGTCAACGAGAAGGAAGGCGATGTCACGTACATTAACGAGGCGAATCGTGTGTTCAACAAGAAGGTACGTGCTGATGGGCGGGGTCTTATGTGTGAAAGCGCTAACGTTGGGCGAACCCTCGCAGATCGAACGCTATTACAATAAATACACGGCGGAGATTCGTGCCAACTTTGAACGTGGTACTGCTCTCTAGCGGTGGTGGTTCTATTTGATTTGTCGTCTGTCGGCGATGGCGACGCCACACCGCAGCATCCCCTTCTTTTCGGACCTCACCGAGAACCACGAGGCAATCTTTGCTCAAGCCTCCCGAATGTACTTGTTGTGTACTGCTTTACTCTGCTATTGTGAAATTCCATCCGAGGGTCCTTCCTGGGCCCTCTCATTCAGGGTACACCGTGGGAACTACGCTTAAAATCCCTTTTGTCCTGCCGTCGGTTGAGCACCCATTGTGCTTGGACGCCTTGACGATGGTCAAACCACACACGACTAGGAGACGCTTTGTACTATAGTATAGCATACGTTCTGGGGCATTTCCCTCCCGTCTCTTTCCTCCCATCCACACCGACACTCATCGTCTCGGTCTTTACCTTACTTTCCTTCCTACTTACTTTCTTTCGCCTGGTCTCACCATGAAGACTGCATTCTTAATATTCACCCTGGTGGCAAATTTTATTTACGACACTTCAGCAGCTACGGTATGCACTGCTAGTCAGTGCTTGGACGGCGATGCGAACGTCGCTGCTTCATGTGTGTCGTTGAAATCTCGACTGGTCTCCTCATATTCTGATTTCGCTGACGGTTATTGCCTCCGCGTCAGTTACTGGCACTCTCACTTCACCTTCATCATCAAGCAAGCTTTTCTTAATACCAGACCAATATACATCCTCGTCGCGGTCGGATGTGGTTTCTCTAATATCTTCCAGCGGATCCACAATCAGCCTACCAACCTACTTTACCAGCTCAGCATCATCTACCGGCGCCATCTCGGGTTTA
>WSUD01000010.1:0-35167 GCA_019633495.1 Tulasnella sp. 427 | reverse complement strand
CTTCCCACTCCAGCGACTTGCGCTACCCCATGTTCGACAGGAGGTCAATGCAATTCTCAGGGAGCGTGCGTCTGCAAGCCTGGATTCAGTGGCTCGTCTTGCGAGACCTGCGCTTCTGGATTCTTTGGCTCTGAATGCCAAGGTACGTACAACCTCCTTTGGCAGATAAATCGGTTCCTCTAACCTAGAGACCTGTAAATTCAGCGTGTCCCGAGGGATGCAACACTTGCGACGAAGGGCCTTCAGGTTCCGGGAAGTGCCTTTCGCCCTCCACCAGCAACTCGCCTTCGACCTGCAACTGCGACAACGGAACTTGCGACGGCTCGGGAGGCTGCACCTGCGTTCCAGGATGGACGACGTTGACCTCCTCGAGCACCGGGGCTTCGACCAACGGCACTGCCAAGTTGTGCAGCGACTGCGCTCAGGGCTTCTTCAAAGACGCTAGCGGCAACTGCCGAGCCTGCAGCACCAATTGCGCGACTTGCTCGGGTCCTACGGGAACCTGCACTCAATGCAGAGCTGGGTTCACGACGAGCTCGACGGATTCGACGTTGTGCGTCGCTTCGACGTCGGGTGCTGCGACTTGCCCGGACGGGAGCTTCCCTCAAGCGAGCGGCGGCTGCGCAGCTTGCAATGCTCTCTGCAAGACTTGTACCGGTCCCACGAGCGGGGATTGTCTCGTGTGCGGAGCTGGGCAGGCAAACTTGAACGGCAAATGCACCCAAGTCGACACCAGCGGGATTTGCATCGGAACTGGTTTGGTTGTCGACAACTCCAAGGGTAAATGCGATGGTACGTGCATTCATCTAACAACCTCTTGAAGACCTGTGACTGAAATGGGTGATCTGGATGTCAGCCTGCCCCCAGAACTGCTCTTCGTGCTCAATCCCCAATTTCAGCGTGGTTTCCACCTTCAGTTCCCTTCAATGCACAGCCTGCCTTCCTGGCTTCGTCTTATCGGGCGGGCAGTGCGTATCCCAATGTCCTGCAGGCCAGTTCGTCGGTAGTGACGGTGTAAGCTGCCAAGGTGGGTTCCCTATGCTTCTCGGCTCGAACTCGCCGCTAATTCGCCACCTGTTTAACCCTCATCCAGCATGCGACTCTTCTTGCGCATCTTGCGCCGGTTCCTCGTCGTTCTGTCTCACATGCGCAGGATCGGGGCAGTTCGCCTTGGCGGGGAAATGCACATCGCAGTGCCCCTCGACCACCTTCTCGCTCACCTCTGCCGTATCGTCAAACTCGACATCGTCGGCCACCGGTAGTACGACGGGAGGCGCCTGCGTTTCGTGTCACGAGGACTGCGCTACTTGCTCGGGCCCCAACTTCGACCAATGCACGTCCTGCCCCGTCGACCGTCCCGTAAAAACTGCTGCGGGTCGCTGTCTCAAGACTTGTAGCCGAGGACAGTTCTGGAACGAGGCTTCCGGAACGTGCGACCAGTGCAACAGCGGGTGCGCGACTTGCGCCGCCGGTGGCTCCGACCAATGCCTTAGCTGTTCCTCGGGAATGGTTCTTCAAGGAGGGAAATGCGTGCAATCCAACTGCCCCAATGGAGCGTCCGGAGTCACCACCCTCGGAGGTTTATGCCTCGCGACGTTGCTTGGAGTCAAGCCCGTAACGACCTCTCCGACCACAAACTCGAACACGCCCTCGAGTACTAGCACGATCGGTCAACGCTGGCCGTTCATCCTCGCCGGTGGTCTGTCGCTGCTTCTGATCATCATTATCGCCCTTTTGGTGTGGCGATGCATGGCCCGAAATCGCAGACAAGCAAAGACCAAGGTTTTCAAGGAGCGAGTCGAACGAGACGGCATGGTGTCGAGAGGAGCTCGCGCCGCCAGCAAGTACGTCAGCCAAATCTTCCTCAGGAGGGATCCCGAAGCAGAAAATGCGTCCGAGAGACGCTACAAGCTCCGAGAAAAGTTGAGAATGTCGCAGAACCCGCCACGTAATCTTGCCATGGCCGAGGACGTTGACTTGGAAGCGATGACGGATACCGGCAGCCGGAAGGCCCAGCGAATCGCGCAATGGCGATCGGAACTCGAGTTCGATAGCCCACCACCTCAAGCTCCGTCCAAGGGCACGCGTTCTCGATTATCGATATACTCCGAAGGGACCTCGCTAACGGAAGATTCCGAATTTGGTCCCGAACCACCCGTGGCACGAAGCAGAGGTGCGCCCTCGAGGAGCAATCGATCGCGGACCGCACCGAGTCACGCAGACACTGGCAGCGTCTACTCTGAGTCGTCGAGTGCCGCGGCATCGCGGTCTACAAGACGGCATAGGGGACCAACGCCGAAACAGCCGATCCGTGATTCAGACTTCGACATCTCCCAGATGGGGCAGTACGCGCCTCTCGCACCTTCGAAATTGACTCGAGAGGAATCGATAACCTCGCTTGATGAGGAAAGAACCAGAGGGATGAAGCCCTTGTTCCTGCGAGCCCAACCGTCCGTCGAGACGCCCCCGCCGTCGTACGGATTTGCAGGTGCCCTCGGCGGCCCGGGTGTAACACAGGGTAAGACGGCGGGGACCTGGCAAACTCCGATGTTTACTGGGAATTCCACGGTGCGATCCGAGGCTAGTAGTAGTAAGCTTCGCAATAACAATCCGTTCAGGCAATAGGATGGATAAGCATAGTGTATAATGGACGCTTCTTTACGCATTGTAGTCTCTTCCGCGTTTTTTCTTCTTTGTTCGATCGCTTTTCGCAATCACTCAACTCTCCTTTTTTCCCGCACTTCGCAACGGAGTCGCATCCCCCTCGCGATCGGTATTCCAATACATTGTGTTTACTTCCGTCGTCATTGTTCTATCTGTTGGCTGTATTGTAGTCGTCGGCTGTGATTGCAATTGGGCGTATTTGGATCCACCTTTATTTTATTTGTCGCCGCAGAATTAGTCACGTGGGGGTGGGACCCTAATGGGCTTCTGGACTGACCCAAAGCTCGTTTGCTCCTCTTCTCTCCTCCTCCAAGTCTCCGCCTTTCTACTCCTACCTCTGTGAACCCCCTGACGTCGCCCTCGACATCATCCGCCCCCCCGTCCAGTCGTGGACCATGGATATCCGTCTTCTACTTGCTACTGAACCGAGCTCGACACACGAGGATCGCCTCGCTCGCTCTCGAGCGATCAGATCATTCTCCTCCGACACCACTCACTCCGTCGAAACGACCTCAACCATCCCTTCCGCCACCTCTCAGCTCAGGAGAGACGCAGCCAGGGTGCTTCAAGGCATTTTCGACAGTCAGTCTAGACGGTCTACGTCGCGCGGGGCGTCCCCAGCCGCTGGTGTTCCTGCGCCAGTTCGAAGTGCAACGCCAACCATCGCAGAGGACACCCCCTCGCTACCACCCCATCAACTGGCCCCCAAGAAGCTCAAGTCGCAAAGAAACCCATCCAAGATCTCCTGTAGCGTTTCCGCTTGCAGCGCGCAGTCGTCAGCGTCGTCCGTGGGCTCCGCAGACATGCTCAGCAGCCCGGGCATCTCGATCGGCTCGAGCTTCTCCTACACGCCTCTGCCTGACGACTACTACTTGCGAGAGGCCGAGTATGACTACGCAGCAGCGCATGATTACCTAAACTCCATCGACAGTGACAGCGAGGCTGAGGAGCCCGACACACCGCCTTTGGATTACATGGGTACCGGCACACCTCTCTTCACCCCTCGACTCATGGCCAAGGTCCTCCAGGCGAAAGCAGCGGGCCGGCCTTTGCAAGTCAGCAACTCGGTAAAGGCACGTGTGAAGAAGCTCAAAGACAAAAAGTCGAAGAAGAAGGATGGAAAGAACAAAGATGGGAAAGGCAAGCACCACAAGGCCAAAAACGGGTCGTCCTTCCATTCGAAGCACCGGGCCGAGTCTGTCACCTCCTCTACAGCCTCTGGCGGACACCGAAAATCGCAAGGAGGGGAGAGGGCAAGTGTGGGAAGCAAGCGGAGCCGAGAAGACGAGTCGGATGATGAACACTACGGATCGAGGAAGGGACCGTACTCTGACGCTAGCAGCACTCCTACCGCCCACGAACCGCCTGTCAAGAGACCGAAAGGTCCCAAGGGCTGGAAGGGCTGGGCGCTGGTGGAGGTTGACTCTTCAGAGGATGAGGAAGGAGCTAACAACTTGTACGACGAGGATGGCCGGCGGATCAAGTCTCAGTCCATCGAGCCAGAGGAACCTGAAGAGGAGTCGGAAGCAGTTGAGTCAGAAGCCGAACGAGTCCAGTCGAAGCCAGGCTGGAAAGGTGCGTCACGCTAGTTTCATTTCCGCTTCTCCTTTTTTGAACCCGTTCTTGTTTCCCCCGACTGACTCATTTTTGCTGTCGTCGCTCCCCTTCACTCTACAGGCTGGGCTCTCGTCAAGGATCCTCCAGACCGATCTAAGTTGATTAAACTGGACGCTCCGCCGATGGTGTTGACCACTCGCGCCACACGGTCTGGTCGGACTTTCGGCGACAAGAACTTCCCCACCGCGGATGGCTCTGCGTCTGTCTCCGGTGCTGACGGCAACCGTCGCGAAAGCACAGCTAGCAGTCTCAGCCGAAAGAGTAGCCGCGCTAGCGTCGGCGGGCGGTAAAGTGTGACTGACCAGATGTGACTCTCAATGTATATGTCTCTCTTTTCTCGGTCTCTCGTTATACCTCTCTAGAAAAACTCTGCTGAGCATGTCAGGGGATAGAGCTCTCGTCTTGGTGCAGTAAGATCTTATTTGTATGCAAAACCTCTCTGTGATTCTGTATTTTCTTTTTCCTTCTTTTATCTCGGTTCTACCTTTCATATCTACTAGGCAGAGTATCCTCTTTTGCTTTTTACACTTGCTACTACCGGTCTTTCCTACTATATGATTTGGTCTTGTCTGTTTTCTTGCGGCCTACTTTTCACCTCCTGAGGAGCTCACGAATGGGTTGAGGGCATTTGCGAAGCGACTATGATTAGACGGGCAGGTCAGAGCTCAGTGGGAGTGCTCAGTGTGCTTCGTTGGCCAAACCAAATGAGGAACGGCAGCGCGAGCCGAAGTTCCGGTACGCTTTGACCGCCTGATGTGAGAACATGTCTGCGGAACTAGACTACCACGCCTTAGCGAGAGAAGTCAAAATAAAGGCGTTGCGTTCGATAGAATATCGAGTAGGCATGGTTAGAAAAGTCGTGGTAGGTAATGAGGTGGTGAAAACGCCCAGTGTACACCTATTGCGCTCGAGTTGGGTTGTCACATCCTCCAGTGGACAAGGGAGGGGCATTTAAAAAGCCTAAACCAGCATTCGGGGATAGGAGTTGAACCACGCGAGATTGGCGGCGATAGGCTTGCTCGGAATAGCAAACGCGCGAATAGAGTCGGTCAAACCGCTCCAGGAGGCGCTCGGCGCTCTGTAAGGCGTTCGAAAGCCCGGTCGTGGTGTCAATCGACATATATGTATATTGTAGATCCTCTCTGAACTTTTTGCGAGGTTCCAACGAACGGAACTGCCGAAATAGGAAAAATAAAGGAGATAAGGGTGCCACGGATGCCTCCCGCTCACCGCTTCAGGATAAAGCGGTGTTTAACGGCAGTATCACGCACCGCTCGGAGCCCCCTGGACGTACATTGCTGCGGCAGGAGTAACGACTTGCGTCACTTCTGCGAAGCTACCAGAAGCGGTCGGGGGTTGCCGTACAGGCACAGAGGAGCGCCCTGTAACATTACTTTGCTTCCCACGGCTCGCATCTCGATCTCCGCTCCCCGCCCTCGCCTAACCTAGCCGCGGAACGGCTATCAAGATGCGTCCCAGAGGAGACGGGATCAAGCCTGGTATTCCGGAGTACCTTAGAAGACTAAAGAGCAATGCTAGAACGTTCTCGGAGGCAAATTCCATTGAAGCGGCCTCGGTCGGGCCAGCCACCCCAGCTTCTCGGAGCGACCAACCACGTACGGAAAGTTTCGCCGTATTCATGGGCCGGGGACGAAATGGCTAACAGCAGGTCGTTTTCTGGCGACTCTCAGATAACGAGACTTCTAGAAGAGGTAAGACGATTTACATACGTAAATCCTCTTCGCGCCAGCACTCGAGGTCCGCCTCCCATTGGCAGGGATCGCGCGCTCCCCACGCGCTACGAGCTCGGCAAGCTCGCTTTTGGCAACACCTATACCCATTGACACGGTTCTAGAGCCATCGGGCACGAGTTACAATTCCTTTTTGCCACCTGTAATCACAGCGTGGCTTGCGCTCCAATTCCTGCTTGACTCGGTCATTGATGATTTGATGCTGAGCAACCACTCATTCCAGCGCGTCCTCCGGCCACCTTCTCTCTTCCTCAGAGCTACCGGAGCGAGACCGACGAGATAGTCAGACTCTCACTCGGCGAACCGGATAGTAGACGGAACGTGCCGACGCGTTTACTCGATAATTTCGTCATTTTCGATGCGAATGATGGCAATGCGAAGGTCTCGTTGTTGGATTTCGTCACATCAAAGACACGGGCTGGTGAACAAGACTTCAGGGCATACGGAGAAGTCTCTTCTTACTCTGATGACATTGGACTTGAACCCGAGGACTCTGACGACAACGAACAGCCTTTACCCCTGGCGTTGAGACAGATCGTGGCGCTGTCCGCGGCTTACGGATCCGCTTCTGGATTGTATGTGCAAATTGTACTCTTACAAGTGTTCTTGGTTTGAAATGCCGGCTTCCGTGTAGAGAAATCTACGTTGCCACGGAGCACGCATGGTATCGACTTGGACGCGCCGAGAGATCGTACCGCTTCAAGTATGCCCCCTTTTGGAAACGGCATTTCCTCGTCCATACAACTGTCTACGCGTTTGTCGTAAAAGACGTTACTCAGGTGCACGACCTCCTTAATTTTGTGGAAAAAGAGACCTCTCCCGACGACAGGTACCTGCTACGAGACCATCCTTGGACTCGTGCCGAGGTCAACGGACTAGTAAGCCCGTTACTCTTTCTCTGGTCTCGCTATTCTCATGATTTGACCGGCTCCAAAAGGTTGGGACGCTGGGTCCCGAATTAGAAGCTTATGCAGAACGGCATTTTCCCGAAGACGACGCCAGGACCAATTTCCTGTCAACCCCTCTTATCAGCAAACTGATCAGTAATTCTGAAGGTGCGGCTCCACCCGAGTCCGTAATATCAGAAGCCCAAGTACTTCCCCGACGGCAACGGGCTCAGGCGAATACTTCTCCCCTATTCCACATGATGCCGTTCACGGGCAAGCTCGCCCAAAAGGTTTTTAACGCCAATTTCAAGATTCATTGTCCCTCTGACTACGCTAAATCTCGTGAAACGCCGCAAGAACGCGTTCAGAATAACGAATTTGCCGAAGATATTTTAGAGGGACTAGACCAGATGCCCGACGTCGCGAGATCTGTCGTGCCAAAAGCAACCCCTCACGGAGTACAGAAGAATGTCAGGAAAGTTGAGATCCGAGGTCTTGGAGAGTTTAAGGTATGTGAAAGGCGCCTGAGCCAATCGGATTGGAACGGTGTCTACCCGCTGATGATTTCGCCTCGGACAGATCGGCGGATTTGCTCTACTCAATAAGGTCATACCAAATACGGCGGACGAGATACCTCCAGACGAAGCTGATCCCTCATGCAAGTCCCCGAATAATGTGGTCAATGAATATGGGTAAACATCACCTGCTCCCTCTTCGATTCTGGGACAGCTGATTTCCTTTTTAACAGGATCATATTCATCAGAGATATACTCCAAGAGAATAACAAATGGCGGTTTCATGGACAGGTTATGAGACCGGCCAGTCAGACCGTGCTCAGGGAACTTGCTCACTCTCGTGAACTTGTCTTTACCCGAACGTGCCTCGGGAAGATACGACCCGACCAGCTTCTCCGTCCAGTCGACGTTCAAATCGTCAAGAACGATGGTGTCTTCGTTGAGCCTCCTGATGAGCAATGTCGCTCGGTAGGATTCTTTGCGCGGTAAGCAAACAAGCCGTCCAACCTTCTCGACTTCTTTTTAATGGTCCCCAAGCTATCAACTCGGATACAACGACACATTCCAACCTCTTGAAGAGCATATTCTTCAGCACGAGGTGCCCGCTCTTGTCCACGAGCTCTGGAGGTCCTGTCCGTGCATGGAGAGCATCGGGAATCAGGATTGCGCGGAGCCCACCTTATTTCGCTATCAGGGCGATGCAGCTCAAGATGGCCGGTCCCCAGTGACTTTAATGCTCAGAGACAAGATTTATCGCATCAACGACTTTGTTTATCTTGCTCCTGGAGCCCCATACTCGGCTCGACCTCTCGGCGCACGTGACACCCAATGGCGTAGATCCGAGCAGCCGCCGGCAACGAATCCGGGGAAAAGAAAAAGAAAGGGGGATAGTGGACTCGGGGTCTTTTTGATCGGCCAAATTCTGAATCTAAAGCAGTGGTCCGTTGAAGTACGAATGCTTGGAAGATACGAAGAGCTTGTACGGAAGGATAATCAGGAATTACCGGTGCCTGGAAGTTTTGTGCATTTCGTACGTTGACCATTGGCTAGTTCCTGAATGCGCCCATGTGTGAAGTGATGCTCATGCGACGCCTCACCTGTGGTTGATTCACATTCGAACGTAGGATCACTTGTATCTTACTCATGAGGAGAGGAGATACGAGACAACCGACTTAGCCGGCGTCTGTCACGCCCGACACGCGGCAGAGATGCTGACGAGCGCCCACGTAGAAAGCTGGCGCTCGATTGACGGATTTAGAGTCTCTCATATCCTCCGACTAGATGCTGACGTGAGCAAGCCTCTCACGCTGGCCTCCATCCAGGACCTCTGGATTCATGACTTTACATCAGCATCTCAAGAAGTCTTGCAAGCGGAGGATGAAGAGATGGAGGCTATCATTCGGTTTCCTCGGAGACCGGATCTTCGCTGCTATGATCTTTTCCATGGCGCCGGAGGGTGGAGCTCAGGATTTAAGAACCTCGGTTGGGAAGTGCTTGATGGGGTAGACATAGATCCAGATGCTTCCGCTACGGTACGTTTGTCAATCCAGGCCTGGAACACGTTACTAATTCCTAAGAATAGTTTCAGTAGGTTTAGTCTCGGCCGCGTATGCGCGGACTAGCAAAAACTGATTGCTTCCATACAGAGAGCAGCACATTAATGCTCGATTACATGCTATAGATGCACGAGGACTACTTAAAGAGATGTTGCGAGACTCAAGCCACCGGAAGCACCCAGCCCCTGGAGATGTCGATCTTCTGCTCGCAGGCCCACCCTGCCAAGAATTCTCTGGCCTCAACCGCTACAAATTAAAACATGATGGCAGAAAAGCGTTGGTTGCGCTGGCGCTCACCATTGCTGAATACCTCAAGCCGAAATACGTTATGATCGAGAATGTTGTTCCGCTGCTTAGCACCACGTTGAAGCCACCATCCAATCCCGAGCAAGGGATCAGAAATGGGGTCCATAAATACGTCCTCCGTTGTTTCACTGGACTTGGGTGCGTCTTCCGGCCTTCGTAGGCTTTGCGTTTCGCTGACTGTGCCCGTAGCTACAATGTTCGCTGGAAGGTCTATGATAGCGCGCACTTTGGTGCCCCTCAAACGCGTTGTCGACTAATATACGTCGCCTCTCGCCGGGGGCTTCCATTCCCTAACTTCATACGCCCGACCCATGCATACTCGCGCAAAAGCAAGAAGTACCGAATCCCTTCCCAAGATCTGGAGGTAGGGGTGATGGACGAATGGGACATTGAACCTCGAGGTGCTCCTCATTACCCGCTCACGGTTCGGGACGCCATTCAAGATCTTCCACCGTTTGACTGGGAAGCTCCCAAGGGGCGTGAAGACGATGAGCCCAGAGACCTTGATGTTCCGGAGATAACCTGCGAGGAAGCGACTACCGACGACAGCAGAGCAGCAGCCCTAGAGACTCAGGGCCTCCCAAACGTGTATCGAACAGAACCCCAGAATGACTATCAAGCTCACCTGAGGAGGTCGATCGAAAACGAGAGCGCGCCAATACAACATGTCACTCGCTACTTTAGCGACCTCAACGTTCAAAGGCGAGTCCATCTAGCGCCGGGCCGCGTAACTTAAAACAGTCTAGCTGATTCACCTGATGCAGGATGCGCCTCATTGGACGTGGCCCGGATGCAGATCATCGTCAATTACCCTTCGCGTTGCAGCTACAGGGATTAAATGATCCGTCTAATGCGGCCGCAAAAAGAGCTAATTACTACCCTGGTCTTTACGGTTCGACTTCTCGAGGATCAGGAGTTTACCGCTTGCTGAGGCGGATCCCGTAGGTCGTGTCCAATGGGATGGGGTCTTCCAGACAGTTGTGACTCAACTCAAGCCAGGAAACAAGTTAGTGGCAGTTCGGGTTGGTGATCCACTACGCAAAAAACTAATGTCCGCTCTTGCAGGCAAGGACGTTGCCTGCATCCAGATCAGAAACGTGTTTTATCAGTTCGCGAATGCGCGCGAGCCCAAGGCTTCCCTGACGACTTGAAGTTCCACTCAGGCGACGATGACCCGATCGACGTGAGGCGCCTCCGCGTTGATCGCCCACCGGAAATTAGATTGCTCAACCTGTTGTCCATTATGTCTTCCAGATGTATCGCCAGATTGGCAATGCCGTCCCGGTTCCTCTCTCAGAAGCACTCGCTCGGGAGTTGCGACGCGCCATTTTGCAAGGCGAGCAAAACAGCGCACGTTCTTCACCGAATGGTAGCCAAAGAATGTCGGAATAAGCGCTTCGCTGGATACACTCTTCAATGAGCGACGGCACGCAGAACGTATCCCCAAGACGCAAGCGAAGTGACCTACACATAACTATTACTCAGCGAAGGAGGCGAGAGACCGAGACGAAATATACATTTTTGAAGGGTTTTAAGAGCCGATGGCGAAATGGAAAGCATAAGCAGGATATGCGAGTCAAGAAGACAAATTGAGAAAGGAGCCAGGATATACGGGCAAGAACTGTTTCGTGGAGAACAGTACTAATTTTAGGCCTGTGATCGTTGCACGTTCAAGAGTTGCTTCTGCTTTTCTTGTTCGAGACGCTGTTGCGGAACGTGCGTGAGAATGGGACTGAGTGAAACTGCAATGTCAAGTAACGTACATGATACAGCAATTGGACAGCAGTTTGAATCTGTGCAGGCTGTCCGGTGACAGTGACTAGTCTCTCATTGGTGGCAGCGGCACCAGGGGGAGCGCCGGGAGCGGTTGCGCCAGGCTCCATGATTCGGATTTGGCTGCCACTGATGCTTCGAATCTCGTTGATCTTGGATCCTCCCTTTCCAATGATGCATCCGACGAGGTCGTTCGGAATGTATATCTGTTGAGTCGTAGGTGGGCCAGCAGGAGGCGCGGGCGGAGGATACGACGAGTACGACGAGGAGCCAGAGTACGGGTGATGAGACGAGTACGTCGGGTAGTGAGGAGGGGGAGGTTGGTAACGAGAGCGAGCGGTAGGTCGATAAGTTGACGCCGCCGAGGAGTGGGGAGGGGGTCCAGCTTCGATCAAGATGTTGCCAACATAGTAAGTGGCGATGTGGATGGCGTCGGCAACACCCGTCACGCTGAGAACACGTTCCGTCGAACCAGGAAGCATGCCTTCCGAGGCATTGAGACGGGCGCCAGATGCTTCTTGAATCTCTTTTATCTTACTTCCGCCCTTGCCGATCACACTGCCCATACGAGAGTTGGGAATGATGAACTTGATCGTGACGGCCCGACTGCCAGGGACTGAGGGAACGTCGAAAGGCTCGTCGTTAATGCGACGAACAATAAGACCGAAAGCCTAAATGGAGTCATCGCAGTAAGCCAAATGGAGAAGTGGCGGGAAGGTAACGGTAATGGTACACACCTTGGAGACAGCGTCGAGAGCGCCACTAACATTGAGAATGCGCTCCGGATTGCCAGGAATGCTTTCGGACACCATGACTTTGGCGCCGCTCTTCTCCCTTATTTCATTGACGTGCGTGCCAGCTTTGCCGATGATGATCGATGCATCTTGAGTGACAATGAGGCAGCGCATGTGAATGGTCTGGGTCGCTGAGCCTAGACCGCCGTTGGCGCCGTCCTTGTTGGCATCGACCATTGTGGTGTCTTCATCTTTCTTGGGCGGTTTAGCTTCCGCTGGGGTTGCTACGCCTTGCGCAGACTGATGCTTCTTGTTGACCGGCTCATCGGTGTCAGAAGGAGAGCGAGAGCGTTTTCTATCGTCTGGCATCAGTACACTTTAGTCACGGCTAGTCCGAATTTTAATGAGTGGTATGAGGAGTGCCACGAGTAGGTTGTTGAGCGAGAGGACTTGGAAGGTGGTACAGATGGTGGTTTGGACGGAATGCGATTGGATTGAGGGCGGTATGAAATGCGTCTGGCTGGGGAGGAATATGGAGATTGGGGAGGATGTCGGGCGGGGGGAGATACAGCATGGATGCTTACCAGCGACTGCTGTTGGGCGATGTCTTCACCGTTGATGACGACTGAGAAGCTGCTTTTTGAAGTAGACGGCTTGAGCTGAGGTATCTGGGTCTTGGGGTGGTGGGAGACTCGTGGTCGTCGCACTGCAGCTGCCGATTTGAGAGGAAGCACGTGTGGTTCGACGCGATGCCTTGTTTGTTCTTCTCCCTCATCGGCTCAACCTCACCCTTCGCTCAACCGTTTTAAGCTCTCTCGCTCTCCTACATGGCACGAACGAAGCCTGGGTCTGCACAGCGTACGACAGCTTCAACAAATGGCAACTTTTCAGACAGTGGATCGGAGGATTTAGCGGATGGTTCGTTGGGCCCACTATTTCGAGTTGTTTTGCTTTGAACTGACACGCTTTGAACTCTGTCAGCCCCGGAGATTGAGATTCCCAAGCCCTCAGCGTCTACGCAACCTCGAAAACCTTCGTCATCAAACAAGGCAGCGACGAAAGGTGCACAGAAAGGGAGAGCACCGTCCCAACCGATTCCGGTCGACGAGGAGGATGTCTTTAGCGGCCCTGTGAAAAAGGCTAAGCAAGCTTCAACCACGAAAGGGAAGGGAAAGGCACCCCCACCTGCACCAGTCCAGGATCTGGAAGAGGATGAAGAGGAGGACGTGAAAATGGACGATGCTGTTCCTGCTAGCGCGTCCCGCGGCACTGCGAAGTCCAACGGGGTCCGAACAAAGGCTCAACCGCCCGCCGATGATGCAGACGAAGAGGAATTCCCTGGGCGTGACACGCGGAGCTTGATACGAGAAATACAGCTCCTCCGACGGCAGAAGGAGAGGCTTGTAGAACAGCATGGGCGGGAGGTCGAAAAGCTGCACAAGCAGAACGAAACGCTCGTAGCAGACAACGAAGCGGTAAGCCAGAGACAGACCAGCCTGCTCGACATATTTCGTGCTCAACGTTTGATGATTTGTTAGCTGCGGGAAGAGAGAGACACTTTCGCTAAGCAATTTGACAATCTGGTGCGCCTTCGAACGACCGACGAGGAGGCCGCTCTACAAGAATTCACCGCTCTCGCGGACGAGAGGGCTGCTGCCCTACAGGAGACCATAGAAACATTATTAAACGAGAAGGGACTGGAAGAGCTTACCAAACCTGGTCAACTGGGCATCACGTTGTTCACGAGAGCGGAAACTGATACAGTTCGGAGAGCTCTGGAAGGCAGAGTGCTTGAAAAGGAGGACGAGGTCAAAGAGTTGAAGGACAAGATCCAGGAGCTTGAAAAGCATGGCAAGTCTTCGATCTTGTATAGTCACCATGCGTCTCTGAAAACTGAATTCGTAGCTGCGGACCTGGCCTCCGACATCGAGAACGAGCGGCGCATCGCCCAAGATGAGATCAATCGACTTCAAGCAAGAGAACGCGCAAGCAGCGCTCGTGGAACAGGCTCTTCACCTTCATCCAAAGCAAATCTACCCTCCCGAATCGCTGCCGACCAACTCAAACTCGAGAAGGAGATTAACACGTTCCTGCAAGACATGACTGGGGTCACGATCCTCTCCGTCAACCAAGAAAAGCAGCAACACGGAACTCTGTGGAAATATCGCTGCCTGTTTACTCCTAATAAACTCGATAGTCAGTAATTTCTTGGTATCCGGGGGCTTGACGTCGCGTTACTGAGGTTCATTCACTTCACATATAGCGTTGACGTTCGAAGTTGTCGTGTGTCCGCCGGAACCCGGAGCCTCACCTGAGCAAGCGGAAACGATCTACACCCCCTTGGTCAACATCGAACCCGTTCCTCGACAGGAGTTCCTCGACGAGTTGAACTGGCTTTCGAGTCCGTTTTCGTTCCAACGGTTCCAGCTTGATATGTTGGGCAAGTCACTCCTCGGCTTGGGCAGGGACGATGGACAGCAAAGCGATCAAGATGACGACGAGGACGAGGAAGTGCAGATGGTTGAGGACTGAGAACAGGAGTCTTCCCATTGCCTCCGACAAGGACAAAGGACCGAACTTATACCCCGCACGCCCTACTACACTTTATTTGAACTGACGCAGTCGACGTTTACGAATGGTAATGGTGATAATTGTGATTTATTTCCAGGCCTTTCCTGTTTCTTTCTATGTATGTTGTAAAATTATCCAAGAAACGAATTTCCTTCTGCTGCTCATCATGCGGCCTAATCAATTCGTGGCTTCTTTTGTGCTTCTTTCGACAAAGTAGTGGAAGGATGGTGCGGTTTCGCGGGCGGATGAACTGTCTCCCAAACTTTCAAGCCATGTTCATCCCCAAGCCCCTTCGCCCTCCTGACTCCCAAATCCGCATAGCCCATAGCGATATCCGACCCACCCAGTAGCGCTCCGGCCTTCATGAGCAACTGCACGATGTTCGCATGTCCCTGTCGAGCGGCCTACGTTTTGAGCGCGTCAGCAGGCGAATTCTCCGCCCAAAGGGTCTCAGAGCGTACATAATATAATGGCGTATGGTCCAGCACGTCCCTTTGATGAACCAGCGCTCCAGATTGAAGCAAGACTTCTACGGCCTTCTCGCATCCGTTCATCGCTGCAATATGGAGAGGCGACATCTTCGTCGCCGTGTCCAGGCAGTTCACCACGCCTCCTGGGACTGTCATCGTCGCACTTCCTCCACTCCCGGCGGCACGTGGACTAATTGGATCTGAGCCGGTCGCGAGCACGTTGAACAGCCGGTCGTCCGCCTCGATGCAGTATTTCAACCCGTCAACATCATCTCTCGCCGCCGCCAAGTGGATCAAGAACGGCAATAAGGCCGATTGAGTCGAAGCTGCATCGGAGGCTGTTAACGCCCATGGAGCGGCTGAGTCCTTAGCCGCTTCAGTAGTCGTGGTTGGAGTCGTTGGAGGGGGATTAGTGATGCTGGTTGTCGGCGCGTCCGTCAGGGAGGGACCCGGAGGCGAGGGTACGCGCGAAGGCTTGGAAGAGATCCGGAGGACATGCGAGAGAATCTCGGAAACCGATTCGAGTCCAGGCGATGTGGTGGAAAGCGAGGCGGGGATAGTCATCTCCCCTCGTAAAGGCGTTTTGATCAGTTCCCGAACTTGTGCGACGGTGAGCTCGGGTTTTGAGAGGAGGTACGCCAATTTGGTCAATGCGCACTGTCGTTCCAACCGAGGATCCGGAATATCGATCTCGTCAGTTAGTCAAGGGTCGCGAGCAGTTGGCGAAATGGATTTACCGGAGCAGTCATATCTCCGCCCGGAACAACACCGACGCCTCTCAGCGTCCTCCCGGTCTCATAGCTATCCGACACCGTACCCTTCCCGCACTGCGAAACCGTGACAATAACGACTCCCCGATCGGATGCTTGTTCGAGGACATCCAGGATGTCTTTTCGACCCGGCGCGTTTCCGGCGCCGAACGATTCCAGGACCACGCCCTGGATGTGGGGAGCAAGGAATGATTGAAGAGAAGGCGCTGTAAGACCAGGGAAGAGGCGGAGAGCAACTACAATGGGTGGTATAGTGGTTAGTGCTTGATAGGTAGTGAAGGCAGAAGAAACGCACCGACGTTGGCACACATCACTGTGGAAAAGGAGATGGTTAATATCGATGTGTCATGAGTCAAGGATTAGGGGACAGACCTTTGTGAGCCCGGAACTTCCTCTGACTTTTCGGTCTTAAGACCTGATTCCAGTTGACGACGATGTCAATTCCGACTTCGATTGGAATGGTACGCAGAAAGAGTCGGTCAGCGGGGAAAGAGGAAGATAAAGAGCGTGAATATGTAGAAACATGTCAGGTGGGGGGGCCTACCATTGACTAGTGGAGGAAAGTTCGGACTGCTGAACGCGTCCAAGTCGTATGATGATGATTTGGTAACGCGGTTCCCTCGGAATAACGTATGGTTGAAGTACAGGCAACATTCTTCATTGCGGCGAGCTGTATCAGGCACTTGAAAAGACCGAGACAAGCGGGAACTGACCAGGTATAATAAACTGCCCAGCAATCGTCAGTGCTCCGAGGAGATTGTCAACCGCGTCGTTCCGAAGTTGGGATAGAGGTATCTGGGCGCCCGTGATGATCTAGAAAACACAGACAGTATAAATTAGGAGCTTCCCCATGCAAGAGCGTGAGCGAAAAACATACGACAGTCTTTCCGAGGTCTTCTAAGAGGAAGCTAAGCGCACTCGAGGTGTAGCCCATGGTATCCGTCCCATGGAGAATGACGAAAGCGTCAAAGTTGGAGTAGTTCAGCTCGATTTCCGTAGCGATCCGTATCCAATCTGATTACGCGTCTCGATCATCGGTCAGAGACCCCTCGTTCAAATATGGCACTTCGCAGGAATAGCAAAGAAGACAGACGTACCGCTGTACTCCATGTTACTCGAGTCTAACAACGGATGCCACTCCAATATCGCATAACGTATCCGCTTCTCCCTGTTTGTACCGTGAACAAGCCCTACTTTCGGAGTGATCAAGCTCGGTAGGTGGGCTTCCCAGCAATCAGGGTTGATCTTCCAACTGAGATGCTTTCCTGTGCCGATGTACTCGGGTGGCTGGGCTATGGGTCTCGACGAGCGAACGAGAAGGGTTGGTAAAGGCAGTTCTGATGCGCCTGGTAGAGGTGCGGCGGAAAGACCGGGCGAGGAAGACGTTGACTCCGGTCTCGTTGGGGTAGTCCCTCCTGACCCTGAGGCTGAGCGAGAGTGATGGTGCCAGGTGCGGAAGTTTTCAACGGACGTCGCACGAGAGAAGAGAGAGTCATTGTTTGGATCGTGGAACCGGCTCTCCTTGCGAAGGGACTCTGTAAGGAAGAAAGGCTCAGGGACGAAACCCTCGTTTCCTACGAGCATGCCTGCCAGTTGGATGGATCGTAGGAAGGAGATAAGCTCAAGCGGTTTCTGTCAATGACTTTGGCGTACCTATTGTGCCACCTGTGTAAATCACGAGGACTCTGGACTCGTCTAGAGATGCCTGCATTGCGATCTGAGTGCTAATAGGGAAAGTCTTGACTCCTGTTGAAGAATCTGAGTCAGTATGTATGTATTGGCATCCGTGGGACCTAGTCAAGGATCGGATGAAGCTTTAATAGCGCTTCGCGCTCCGTCATCTTCCGATGCGAACCGCGGCAAGTCGGAACCCTGGGAGAGGCCCCCAGGGGATCGCGACCGCGGGCAGCTAGAGCGAGTATCACGGTCCGGTACGTCGTATTCTCAACGAACCTCCTTTCGCTATTTCACCTCCTTCCAACCTGTCTAACCTTTTTTATTCGGCCTCCTTAGTTCCCCTTGCCCCTTGGGCCCCCCATAAATTTTCATCGACCATGCCAGCATTCCATTCCTTCCGTTCTGCTCCGTTTGACGCCCTCCGATCGTGCTTCCTCAAAAGAGATCTTTTTGTACCTTTTCTTCACCTTCTTGTTTTCGTTCGGGGTCCTTCATGTGGCGACGAAGGCGACGGTTAAATACTTATACGTGGTGTACGCTAGTTCTGCAAGCTCAGCAACCGTGTGTGACAATCTAAGGGCTTGTCGAATAGCAAGGATTGCTTGGGCCTCGTTTGTGGGGACGTTCAGCCAGGACAGCTTCGTACATATCGATCTTCGAAGAGTGAGGGCACCGATGTTGATAGGCAGACTGCATATGAACAGAATGTGTTCCGGCGTTTCAGGAGCGGATTGGCATACTCGGCACTTCCTGTTCGATCTCTCCGGGCGAATGCTTTTCGGTAGCCATCTGTCCCTCTCGCTGGTGAGGGCGTGGTCGGATAGAAGGAGTTTTGTCAGTGTGACCTTGTGGGAGCGTCGGGCAACCAAAAGGTATTGTCGGAAGTATAGCGCCGGAGAGGATAGTCTACCGTTGTCATCCTCGATTTGGATGTCTCTGACCAAGTACGCTTTTGGGGACAGGCTGAGTTTCTGTCTCAGGGATCGATACATATGTGTACGAATAGCCTTGTAGGCGCTAGCTAGGAGCCCTGGTGTGACGAGTGGTAAGAAGGGGAGGTCAAACCCGGCCGAGTCTCGCAGGAGCGTCTGCAGAGCGGAGTACCAGCATCTAGCACCAGACTCTGTAGCTAAATTGCTAGAGGCGACCGAGGCAATCTTGGCCAGGTGGGAGTCTGGGAGTTGGATAATGTATTCCAAGAACTTTACAGCCAAGGATATGCGTCGATAGGCCAAAGGCCATATACCGGTTTCCTTGTAAAGGAAGGCGGTCAGGGCTTTGTCGCCTAGGCCCCCGAATCGTCTGATGAAAGTCTGCTGTACTCGTTCAAGTTCTTGAAGATGAGTCTTTTCGAAATCAACGCATATGTCGCAGGCAGCGGTTAGGTGAGGGTCGATTTGGGCTATGTGGAGTTTTCTGCCTGTTGATGGGTCTAGAGGGCCAACGACAGAGTTGAGAGAGAAAGCGGCCGCAGCGGCAACCCTCCCCGTTTGTGCTTTGAGAGAGTAATTCAGCTTGAACAGCGACATTCCCATCGAGTGAAGAGTCACGCCGACGTATTTGTAGGTGTCCGTGAAGGGCACCATATCGCCGTAGAGGGTGAGTGGCTGGTAGTAGGAAGTGTTGTCACGTCTTGACGGGGTTCCGCTGTAACATCACAGGCTCATTGCCACGCCCCACGCTGTTCAACAGGATTCTCGTTACAGAAGCAATGTTCGGACAAGCTTCATCATTGCCACTGGCGATCCACTTGTCCTATAATGAGATTGCTCCTTCGAGCGAGCAAGACCGGTGTCAGGGATTTCTACACGGGAGAGAGTGCTCCCGCATTCACTAGGCGTCATCGAGACGCAAAGCTCGCTCGTTGACTTCCATCGGACACTCCCGTGCCGCTGAAAAATGGGCCTCTCGCGGTATAGAATCACTCGAAAAATCTATAACCATAACTATAGAATTTCTCGTAAGCAAGTACTACGCAAAGAGGGACTTCATCCGATCGCACGATCGGCTGCGAAGGACGAGGAGGAAAAAATGGGACTCTCGTCAAAAATTGATATCTCAACGGATCATCACAACGGAGCCTCAAGCTGAGCGTATATCTCTGAGTTGAAACAGCTTGTGGCGAATGATGAGAAGCTGTTGCAGTGAACAGCGGTCAGACAAGTGGCGGTGTGGGCCAAAGATGGGGAGGGCTGAAGGTGATGCGCAAAGCTGAATCAGAGGTGGATAGCTCTCATATCATGAGCAAAGGTACTTAGCTGTTGGATGTTACCTTTTTGTTACCTGAGGTCGTCGTGGGTGTGCGGGAGTGTCCCGTCTGTTCGGAAGAGGACGGCAGAGCAGATTCATTTCGCACGGAAATTATGAAAGACCAGGTAAACTCACTCAAGGATCATGGCGCAGCAGACGAGCTGCAGGCTATGATGAGAACCCGTCTGACAAGCCGCGTCACTCTACCAAATTCACGTCCGAGCATCGCGAACACCATGACGTACCAGCTACCTGCCTAGCCGCCACAGCGAGCTTCTGTCCAGTGTTAGCTAAAGCATATAGAGAGGTCCCCTGGAGCCCAAGCCCCCTCCCTCAGCTGACGCCTAGGAGACGATCCGGGGGCAGGCGACCTCGGAGACTACAGCTTTTGAACCACGACCTAATGGTGCCAACGACGCGCAAGTCCCATCAGTCAAAAGGATACAGGGAGATATCGAATGAAATCCAACTTACCACAGCCGGCATAAAGTAGATGAGAGGAGCATATGTTTACGTGAGTGGCCGAAAAGGAAGAGAGGTCGAGGAAAGTGCTACAGCGGGTGGAATGATCGAACAGCAAATCGCGCTTTCATGACCATTCAGCACGCGTTACGAGAGACTTCCCCACGCCCCCAAATCCCCCCCCCC
The DNA here is from genome assembly GCA_019633495.1 of Tulasnella sp. 427. NCBI lineage: Eukaryota > Fungi > Basidiomycota > Agaricomycetes > Cantharellales > Tulasnellaceae > Tulasnella > Tulasnella sp. 427. The sequence continues at coordinate 14,978 of WSUD01000010.1, read as the reverse complement.
CCCATCTTAGTATGTGGTCAACTCATTGGCGTTTGTCAGTTGACATGACCAAAGCTTAACATGATAACATATATAGCGTGCCCTTATCCTTGTGACTTTTTTCTTTTCCGATAGGGCTGTTAGCGCCATTTTCCCTTTCCACTTTTTGCAGTCCATACGGCTTGAGGCATGATAGGTGTTTAGCCGATTCGAGATTTATGACTACCACGTTCAGCTGTACAAAGTGATATCTTCGGCCGCTAAGCTGGTCGTGGGTATATGGGGTGTAGCTCATTTGTTTGTTAACGTGAAAAGTAGCCTACAATGGACAAGCGATCGTAAGGAATTATCCAAAAATCTCACTAGATCTTCACATAGATATCTGTAAGCGACTACTGACGCACCAGATAACTGCCTATTGCTGTGGCGGGCATCTATCCAATGCAAGAGCACTGGGGCAGTCCACACCGCTCCTCTACTTAGACACATAGGAAGCAATTCGGGGTAGAAGGCCTTAGATACTATAGTTCTTAGACCACGATCTAACGAAATTAGCGACATCAGTCAAGACGAATCGTGAAGATGTCGACCGTAAAGGATATTTGACACTGCCAAAGGTGGGTGATTGAGATGCATTGCCATGAGTCAGTCCTTTGAGAAAAGATAACAGCGAGCGCTGATCGTTTGATGGATGGGAGGATGCCATAGTTGAAGAGCAGTTACGTTCTTTGAGTACGGTAACTGAGGACTTCCCATTACCCCAAACACAAAGATGTGGAGCGACTTGACCCAGAAATTCATTCAATAAAAGTTCGAGAGTATCAAACTGCGAACGCGCTTGAAATAATACCGAATAGAGTGGCTTATGTAGCCGAGTCTATCTGCCTCAAGGAGAAGGGGCGGGCCGAGTGTTCGATTGGTTGCCCGGACTTGTTGATTGCGGCTTTCAAGTCGCGTTGTACATTCGTCCAGACTATGAGAAGCATTCACTAAGTGCAAGAGCTCACGTCACAGCATGAGAAGTCTTACCTTCTTCATTGAGCTCAGTAACGTCCAAAAGCCGATCCACAATCTTCTTCAACTTTCGAGGCAGTTTGTCTTGTTCAACCGGCTTCCAGCCCCAGCGCACCCTCAGTACCTCAGCGATACTAAGGTAACGTCAGTTTTGGTTTGCTTGTCAGGCGGTATAGGGAAGCTCACACAGGCCAACGTTCATTGCGGCGGATCTGTTGTTTCCGGAGCTCCCGTGAGTACCATGTAAAAATCTCAGACGTCAACTTCAAATATCAGGTCGTTCAGGATAAGAGACTGCTGTAACGGAGCCGATAACATACATGGCGCTTTCGCTTTCGCTCCGACGACAGTTCGAGCTGCAGGCCAGCTTGTGCATGTTGATCGAGTGGTTTAAGGGTGCGGAGTCGTTGATCGAGCTTTGCAACATCCGAACGCGAGTAAAATTGCCCCTCTCCCGAGTTTGGCACATCCGGTGGGAGCCCTGGTGGTCATTGAAACTTGTCGTTGAAGCAGATTACATCTATGCTAAGCGTACTTACGTCGCGGAGTCCACGGCAAAGCCCGGAGAAGGGTTTGGGGAATGGCGGGAAACATAGCCTTCGCCTCTTCGATGCTGAGCAAGCTATGGACAGAGCTTCAGTCCTGGTAATTAGATGACTTGTGCTCAATCTACTTCGCAGAGGCACATCTAGTGCAGTATCGGCGACAAAGATCAACCGCCCAAACATGAGTGGATGCATTGCAGCCAGCGACCTATAGGACCCAGGTTATGATGGTAAGGAAGAATGGGATAAAGTGATATTCGGACCTGACAGTTTTTATCATAGACGAACGCAGAGACCTCTGAAAAGGGTATCACTGTGCATTCAGGCATTTCTGAGAGGTATCTGGTCGCATTCCAATGAGGCTTGGAAGCGTCTTGCAAGAGCCATGACCTAAGTCCTTTATTCGTTCTTGCGAGAGACAACAAATCCGACGGAAGAAGGAAACGACAAATCTACAGCCAGGTAAGCTCAACCACAGACCTCGACCCCACGGCTCTTGAATCTTACCCTTGACAAAGCTTCAGCTGGGAGAGACAAAAATCGGACGGAGTCTAGTTTCGCAGCTTGTCTGCTCGCGGTTCCTTTGTGCGTTGGGTCCCAATCTGCATGACTGTTCTTTTTCCTCTTCACCGGTTGTTTGGAGTTATTAGATCCGTGGTCTCGGTGGGGCTTCCGTCGCCAGTCCTTTTTTGGACGCTTGCCGCTCTGATCGTGACGAACCACCGAGTTAAGTTGAGACTCCAGAGCTGGCATGCTTGGCATATTGTCTATATCTAGGCAGATTATGCAGCTGTAGAAGAGATTTGTGTTCCTGAGGTGGGAGACTGAGAAGAAATCGGCACCTGAGCGGGACAGAGGAGAGTTCCAACACCAGGAGACCCCTGCAGATCACGTGACCATTCTTCCTTGAGTTTCGTCTCAGCCACCACGGTGACATAGAAGCCATGACTCGTTCCCTTAGAATCGAAAGCTGGTCGACCTTCCACGAGTCTCGACCTTATCTCATCGAAGTTTGTATCTCTCTGTCGCTCTCAGTGATTGTGGCAGCGCGCAATGGATGGAGGATTTGTTGTACATTCACATATCCAGCAGAGATATGTCCCTGACTACGAAAGACAATCACTAGAATAAAGTGGATGTATTTACGGAGCTCTGAGGTTCGTCTACTAAAGAATAAACATATTCCTTTGACCCGACATACTCAACCCTTACAGCTGTTTGCGTCTCTAATCGCCAAACCGAACATTCTACTATTTTTCACAGGTATGTCCCTGCCCCGTCTGCGATCCATAACTTGCTCAATTCCCATCCGAACACCTCCAAACTTATACAACCTTCTCATTGGTCTATTCTTCAGCGCTCCATGTACTTTTAGTTTCATCAAATCAACATGGTTGAGAATCGCCGGTTCTCTACCCCTAGGCTTGTGCGCGAGGCATAGAGAGTGGTCCCAGCCCCCATATCCTTTAAAGACCACGCGAATAGGTCTACTGGCTGTATTGCTACAGCCCCAGTACCTTTAGCAGCGGAAATTGAGACTTGTGCATCATCCTTGCCACCACCTACATTCCGCCAAGTTAGCCATTGCCATAAATATCCCCCCAAAACGCCTCTGCAGCCTAGAAACTGTCTCATAGTAAGCTATAGACTTTTATGAGTCATTTATTTGGAAGAAAGCGGCGTTACCCTTTGCAGTTCTTGCTATTCTGCAGTTTCGATTTTGGCAGGTGTAATTTATAGCTGTCTCCGAAAATCAAGCTGGATTGTATATGATGAGACCCCTTATGTAGCGAATTGTATACTATCTATCGCCCTGCAACGTATTTAAGTCTTTCTTTCAGCCACGGGAGGAACTTAGTACCCGGGGTGGGATGGTACCGACAGCAAGGCCGGAATACACCTGGAATTGGGCTATATGCTCGTTGAGTGGCACTCGGGGCGCTTTGGATATTCCATAAAACTCTTCAGGAGGAGCTAAACTCCGCAATTTACGTGCAGGAAGCCCGGAAGCCGTCGCGCATTCAACCGGAGGTGCAAGATCGTTGACATCAGAGTAAAGCATGGACAACATTACAGACACTACGAGGCGTTAGATACAGTATTGATGAATGAGTCTGCCAAGTTCGGAGTCAGATGGCCGAGAATTGGTGGTCCTATGTGTCGCGCAGTGGGGACAGGGTCTTTCTGTGAAAAAAAAGTAGAATGTTCGGTTTGGCGATTAGAAACGCAAACGGCTGTAAGTTCCTTTCAAGCAGCAGCGGGGCGGCAATAAGTCGTCCACGAAGGACTGGGGTGGAAAAATTGAACTCCTTTTTGGTTTGGCGGAGCAAAATAAGAGGAGGGGCAGTCATCGGGTGAAACTGTCGCACTTCGAGCTCTTGTGGGATAGGCGAACGGCCATGGATCCCGTAGTAAAAAGTGGGGAAAGATGTAATTCAACGTCCGGTCAGTAACGGATGGAGTTCATCTAAAGACTTTTCACTCAGCTTTTTGGAGCGATCCCGATGCTAACCTGAATGGTCGTGGGTGTGGGGTTCTGTCTCGTCTGTCCGAGGAAGAAAAGTTCATCAGGATGTGAGGTAAAGCGTGCAGCCGATCCAAAACTCACCCAGAGTCACCGTGCAGCAGGAGAGCTACAGGTAACGGCCAGAGTTGTCTATCAAGCTGCGTCAGCTCACCAGTTCCCTCCATCCGAACGATTGCAACCGACGAACCAGCTCCTGAGAACCGTCCGCAGCGAATCTCTGTCCAATGCTGTCAAAGCATTGGAGAGGTCCCCTAGTACCCAGGCCACCTCACTCCGACAAGTGCCTGGAGGCGATCCGGGGGTAGACGACCTCCGAGACTATGGCCAGTATACCACGACCTATGAAGCCGACGTCGTGTGTTGGATCAGTCTAACGTGACGCGAGAACGTTACGTTGATTAGACAGACTAACCAGAGTATAGGAGTGAATGCCCGCTGCTGAGGATGCCGTAGAGATTCTGAAGAGGCAAAGTCTTGTAAGCTTTTGCAGTTGACGACAGCACAGGTGCGGGCGAACGAATGAGACCAGGGAAGGATAAGATAGAAGGTCTATTAGCAATAGATAGGGATGGAAAACGGATGGAACTCAGCTTCTTGGGGCGAATCCAGACGCTAACCTGAATGGTCGTGGGTGTGGGGTTCTGTCTCGTCTGTCCGTGGAAGAAATGTTCATCAGGATTTGGTGTAAAGCGTGCAGCCGATCCAAAACTCACCCAGAGTCACCGTGCAGCAGGAGAGCTACAGGTAACGGCCAGAGTTGTCTATCAAGCTGCGTCAGCTCACCAGTTCCCTCCATCCGAACGATTGCAACCGACGAACCAGCTCCTGAGAACCGTCCGCAGCGAATCTCTGTCCAATGCCGCCAGAGCATTGGAGAGGTCCCCTATTACCCAGGCCACCTCACTCCGACAAGTGCCTGGAGGCGATCCGGGGGTAGACGACCTCCGAGACTATGGCCTGTATACCACGACCTGCGAAGCGGACATTGAGTGTTGTGTCAGTCTACCGGTGATGGGAGGACGTTGATTAGACACGCTTACTAAAGCAAAAAGAGTTGATGGTTGCCGCTGATAGAGTTGTGCGGAGCGTTGTGGGGTAAACCGGACGGGGGGAAAGAAGGGGGAGTGTAAAGTTAAGACGACGTCTTGGTGCAGCAGATACGTCAGGCCGCGTAGCCAGACTAGACTCAAATCCGCCTTTCTGGATTATCAGGTACCATATTTTGCGGCTGGCGCTGGTGTAAAGCTTTTAGGCGCGACGTAGATGTGGGTAAGACTGCAGGGTGCAGGGAAGCGCCAAGGACTGGACGAGGCTGAAACGTCGAAGACGGTTTTGGTACGTGGTCAAGTTCGAGGTAGGACTGTATCTGAGAGGTGAGCGCAATCGTTTTCTTCCCTCTTAGAAGTGCTTTGGGTGCCTTTGGAATAGCGCAACCACGGGTGCCGACTTTGATGAGAGACGGTCTGAGTTGGAGGGGGTGGGGAGCGCTTGCTGCGCAGCGCTGACTATGACTAGAGGTTATTGATTGTCCGAAGCGTTTCGACTTCAATGCGACTGCCGAAGGGGGAAGAATCGACTCGATACACTGGATGCTGGGAGCCAACTGTCGTGTGGTGAGGTGGCCGTTGGTTGGTTGCAGTAGTAAAATCCGTGTTAGGCCGTTATAACCGAATCGCCATGTTTGGGTTCGCTCCCTCGGCACGCCCCATCGCCAGTCACAGCCTCTTCAAAGACTTGTAATTTCACTACAAAATTTATACATACTTTGTACCGGCTTAGCTGCGAGGCAAGTCGTATTTGGACCCTGCGAGCGGCTGCGTGATCATTCGCTGCATTCCACGTCAAGCCTCAGCAGGGATCAAACGGTGAAAGAGCGGTGTATGGAACTGGAGGCGACGGACCAGGATTGTACTAATTCCACTCAAGTTTACGTGTAGCTACATTTGTCATCAGGCCAGGCAAAGACGAGGGCCAGGGTGTCAAGTAGGTACTAGCACGATCTGGAATACGAAGGATGGTCGCCAGCGAATTCGTGGAGCACGAAACAAGAATTTCCACCAATTGATACATATAATTCATGATAACGCAAGAGTGCAACTGAGAAGGGATACGCATCTATCAAAGTGGCGAAAGTTGCTAGTCCGTAAGCGTTCCAAGGACATATGGATGATTGAGAATAGCAGATGCGTCTAGACAGTCCGCGGGATGTGATACCAAGAGATGCTCGAGTAGTTCGATGCCTTTGAGAGCTTGTTAGATCACATCGAAACGGGCGGTCAAGTGGCAAAAATGCTTACAATTAGCGACAACGCCATCGTTCTTGAGGACGTCAAAGGCCATTCCCCGCTGTTCGCAATAGTCTGGGCACTCAGGAACACATCCGCATTTTCCGTGTGGATCATTACTTTCCATGGGCCATTCATATTCTGTGAGCCTGAATACAAAATTGGTGTCAGCCTGAATGTAGAATCGCCGCACGAGACGGAACGTACATGAAGAACAAGACTCGGCCAATTCCATAACAGTCGACCAAGCGGTCGTCGTGTCGATGGGACCTGAAAGAAGCAGGAGCTTTCCATACAGGAGTACCTTCATTCCACTAGAGAAGCAGATGTGAAGGATGTTATCAGCTTAGAATGAAAACGGGGCGAAAGTGAAAGGGCATTACATGGACCTGTATAATCTCGGAGGGCAGTCTTGCGACTCCCAAATCGCACACAAGAGCCTGAACTTTTTCCCCAGCTGTGTTCCGAATAAGGATATTCTTGGGCTTGATATCCCGGTGGGCTATGCCAAGCCGGTGTAAATGCTGATAAGTTATGAAGACAGAGCGCATATGCAAGGTAGTTTAGCAGATGACGACACATTCGAGCGATCAGCACGTACCGCGACTCCATTCGCAATATGATTGGTTATACACTTCGATTGACTAGTAAGACGGCTTTCACGATAAATATCAGCGTGGTCTTGTAGGTCCCAGCATTCGGCTTTGAAGATGATTTCTAGCTCGTAAGGTGCGTAGTTAGCCACACAATGGTTTCAGCTTAGAGACGCGAGACTCACGATGACCAGAACCTGAGCTATCAAAAAAGGACTCTACGAAGCGGACAATATTGGGATGGTTGCCCACAATCTTTAGAGCTTCTAACTCCTTCTTTGCCCATTTGGTATGTGACTTGGGAACCTGCTTGATTACGACAGGGAACCCGTCGCCACGACGAGTCGCGCGGACGACGGTGGAGTTTGAAGTGTCGTGGACTGATTCTTCTGCCTCGTATAGGTTTGAAACCTAATTAAGAGCAGCGAGTTAGATAGATATAAGATCTAAGGAGGTGATGGCCGTACTGTCGGACGACGGAAAACGAAGGAAGAATCTTCGCTGCCGAAGAAGATCTCATCACCGTCCTGCAACGCAATCTGATCCTCGACATCGTAACGATCCCCGTTTCTCATCACCTGAATCCCATAAATCACAGCTTTAGTTAGCCCACAAGTCAGTCCCTGCCACTGAAAATGGCTTGTGAAGGTTGGCTCGAGACTCACCCAAGTTGCACGCTCGGTTCGACGCGCTTGGAGTGGTTTGAGCCAGGTTAAACGTCTAAGAGGAAGACCAGCTTCCTGAAGAAGCTCTAGATACAACGTACAGTGCACCTTGTCTAAGAGCGTCATCAAAGAGTCCAGTCAGTTTTGAGGGAGGGCGGAGGCATTCACCTCCGCTTACCGATACTAGGTCCAGTAACCGCAATATCACACTGTTCGGAGTCACTCCCGACGAGCAGAATGGCGACGTTGGTGCGATTGTACTTCATAGTAATTGCCGTAGAGGTTAAAACCTTCGACTGTACTTGGACTTGAACGTGCCCAAAGACAATTTCGTTGTGGGCAGGGAAGACGGGGACAGGGGCGGGCTTATTTATTTGTTCGGAAGCGGGGGACGGCGCTGTAAATGGGGCGTAGACCGGCTCAGTACGCTTGCGGGGCTCATTGGTCGTTGTGGTGTCTTGGACGCTGTCCGATGGAAGTTAGAGGCGCGTCGAACGAGATGGTGCTCAGCACTTACGCGCCCGCGCTCAGATGAGATACATGTACATCATTTTTGTTGATGTTTACTTGGATGCTAGCTTCTGGTATGCTAGGATTGTCAGGAGCGGAGTTCTCCGAAGGAGATCGGCGCGGCAGGCTGTCTTCGGGGGAGACTCTGCGTTTCTTTGGAGCGACACGACCACGGCCTTCACTGCTTTCACCATTATCACTATGTTGTATTGAGGAATATGTTTAATTAGCTCTCAGTTATACCTCTAGCTAAGGGGCAACGCACATTACTCTCTTCCTCGAGTTCGCCTGATCGTGGAGAACGTCGTCGTCGTCCGCACCCGATTGCAGCTGGTTCGCATGACCATCGCGTACTTTATTTCTCTTCTTTGAGGGAAAAAATCTGGGCTTGCTTTTTCCGCCGAGCGGGCCTGGCATGTTGACGTGAGGTTGAGGGACGCGAGTGTTCGACGTTACGAGGGGAAGCCTCGATCAGGCGGGGAAGAAAGAGAAGAAGTCTGTCGGTCAGTCTGAAGTACCAGGATGTGACGTGAGAAACTTTCGTGTGACGCTCGAGGCGGAGCTGCAAAGTGTTCAATTGGGCGGGAGCAAAACAAGAGTGGAGACCCGGTGTCCGGCCGGACATAACGGCAATCCGGCTTGATGCTTTACGAAAAACATTCGCCTTGGTCTCGAGTGCCTACAGCAGTGAAAGATTCAGTGAATTAGATATCAACTTATGAGAGGGGGAGAAGGGCAAGGAACTCCGGGTGGACGCGGCGCCAAGCGTCGATGGGCACCAAAGCTCCTCTTCAAGTGATAAGTGATTCCAGAATTGTACTGCGCAAGAAACCGGAGCTCAAAAACCTTGCTGAATGACGATCGAGTTACATGTTGACTGGTAGAGAGGATAGGACAGTTCGAATTTTTCTTCTATATCGGACTTTGTAAATATTTGCATTGACAAGTGGCAACTTTAATGGGCGCTAAGTGCTGACGATCACCAGAAGAAGCGTATCGCCTTCCACGGCGCTCTTCCCTAGAGTGAGACGATCGCCATCTAGAATGTTCCAGAAGGGATGCAAATGTCGAGGGCGATACTTCAAATAATCCAATCTCTGGATATCCTTGAGTTACGCAGACTTTGGGGTCATGGTTCAAGGGCATATGCTTTCCTTCCCAACGTAATAAAATTTTTGGACTACACGTTTTTTTGCTTAGCGAAGTCATGTCCTAGCGCATCGAGCGTACGCGCGAAGTCAAGAGAGCCTATTTGAAGTCAAGCCTCAGCAGCTTTGTCACACAGGTCTTGTCAACTGATTTGATGCCCATTAATTCACCTCCATCGCAGCAGCCTGATCGCGTACCATCTTGCTACCTGCTAACTACAACCGTTCTCTGTCCAATGCTGCATAAGCCCCGAGACGACTATCCAGTACCTGGAACCTCTTACTCTGGCTAATTTCCGAAGGCAATCCGAAGTGAACCACCACTGCTGCACCTGTGACGACAAGAATACCGGTCTAGACGATATCATTCAGAAGAATCTTTCAAGACGGAAATGTCGAACTTGCCTAGAGAACTCGAGACTCTAAGATCGGAGCATGCTTTAACTATGGATATTGCCGAAAAAGCCGGGAGAGTGAACCGATTTTTATGAGTACGCGTGACGGAATCCTTCCCACGCCTCAAAATTCCCTTCAAGCTTAACATGTGCATAGTTCATTGGCGTTTGTCCGTTAACATGATCATAGCTCAACATAGTTAAGTATACCGCATGCCCTTATCCCTCTAATTTTTGTCTTTTCCGATAGGTATGTTGGCGCCATTTACCCTCTCCACCCTTTTGCAGTCCATACGGCTTGATGCGTGAAAGGTGTTTAGTCGATTCGAGATTCTGATAGAGCTCGGTCATTATTTGTTTGAGTGCATCCCTCTTCTTCAACAACCTCAACACTCACTATCTGAAGACACTATCACGAAACTCGCTGTAATTCCTTCGAATTCCTTGCATCTCTAACAAGAGCAGCCTCCAACCCCTTTTTGTCCATCAAATAGTGGTTACTTCATTTTCCTGAGAGGTGAGCTGACATGTGGACTGTAATATGTTCTTGAGGCGTTCCTTTCTTACCATTTGGTGCAGTATCAGGCGCTCGGAACTTTATGTCAGCCCAAGTTCTATATTCTACGCTGTAAACGGGATGTTCAGAATACAATCTCGTGAATAGACTTCGGAGTTGAAACTCCGTTCACATTCTCCCCGCCTTGAACCGAGATACTCGCCCCCCCGCGGAGCCGGCCAGACGGGGAGCCGGGAAACGCTCAACGATCTCTCGAGCCATGATCCGATCGCCCACAAAGTCATTTAACGAAGATGAAGGAGCCGAAGTAGATGTGTGAGATTCAAGGACCGTTGGGGTGCTGCTTGAAGGCGCGGAGGGGCGTTGGCTGGAGTTGAATTCCGTGAATGAGGCACTCGACATGGAAGGGAAGGATGTCTCCGACACCTGGCCGGATTTGGGTAGAGATGACCTACGAGACACTGGAGTAGTATCGCGATGCGAGGTGGCTCCAGTGCCAGGGGTTCGCTCTTGGACGTCTCCAACGCTCACTCGAGTGACTGGAAGAGGTGCTTTCCCTGGAGCCGCGCCCTTCTCCTTTCCCCGGGATAAATCTTCGCTCGTAGGGATAGCCTGGGACCGTATTATTGTGTCTCCATCCTCGTTGTCTGCGCGCTTCCGAAGTTGTTCGATTGCGCTTTTGCCCGCTTCGTTCAGTCCTTCGGCGTCACTGTCGCTATCAGCCGGCGCAACAAGTTGACCGTCTACGAGCTTTCCTTCTCTAATCGTCTCTTGAGCATCCGGTCCCATCTCTGTGACGGCGACCGAGTGGGACTGACTGACGAGGGATGACCTGAATCGAGAAGCGCCAGGTTTGGAAGTTCCTTGGGGGTTGGTGGGGGTTGCATCGAGGGGAACGAACTGGAAACGGGAATGGTTAAACAAAGATAGGGAGATCTCTTTACTCGTGGTCCCGAACCTCGTCGTCCTGAGCGCCTTTTGATGGACCTGGTGTGCGGTCATTCATCCCTGGAGGGTTGCTTAAGCCCGCTTCCTGAGCTCGTTGGAATATCGCTCCCTTCTTGGCCTGGTAGTCGGAGAACACCTGTCTCTGTAGCGCAAGCACCTCTTCATCTTCATCTTCGCTCTCCGCATCCTCAAATAGGCCCATCTCCTCGTCACTGTCACGTTCTGCAGCACCAATGTCTTCGTCATCCTCCTCTTCCTCCTCCTCAGCGGCCTCGTCTTCGTCATCCGAGTCTGGAGCTACAAACTTCTTGCCCGCCTCTAGCCCCTTTCCAGGTCTTTCGACAACCCCGAATTTCATGACCGGCGTTGGGCGAGCAATGGGAGTGCGACGCTTCCCACTGAGCGTTGCAGGAACTACATCTCCCCATTCAACGGTGCTTTCGAAAGGCTTCGTTGGAGCGGACCCATCGGCAAAGCTTACGCCTTTCTTCTTTTTAGGAGGATCAGACCGAGAGAGTTCGGTGGAATCTCGACCAGGTTGAGAAGCCGTTGAAATCGAAGTGGTGTTGCTAGCTGACTCACGGTCGACTGCTTTCTTTTTTGACGACGATGGTCCAGCTTCAAGATATTCTTGGCGTCTGAAGTATTCCTCCTCTTCCCTTTCGGCTTCCTCCCACAGCAGATCGAGTTCTCGCTTCTTGATGGCGGCAACCCCAGGCGGCATGTCCCACAGGTGTTGCACATCGTCAACAACGAAGGAGTCTCCTGTCGGTTTCATGATACTCGATTGAGCAGCAGGCTCGTTGATCTCGATTATCGGATTCCCGTACTCGTCTTTGAGCTTTGAGAGACGATGGACGTAAGTTGGAGAATCCGGTGTTGCTCCTAAACCGCAGCGACTCACATCGGGAACAGCAGCAAAGCCGGCTGCAAGGTCCTCTGCGGTCATCCCTCCACTACCAAGCCCTTCCATACGTCCCAGGAGGCGAGTGAGTTCCTCAACGATTTCCTGGCCATTAGGGTTCCGTTGTGCCGCCGCGAGCGTGGCAAGAAAGGCAGCCTTAGCTATGATATCATCAGTACGCATAAAGGCACAGGATTACACGCAGACATGCATTACCTTCCTCGCGACGCTGATCTAGACTTTGGGTTTCACTCATAGGCCACTGGTGGTAGGAAAGATTTGTGGTAGAGACTATTAGTCAGCAAGATTGGAGAGTGAGAGATTCAGCCACGAGGGGATGCTATTGGTTATCACACTGGCTGACAAGCCTCGTTCCTGTGAACCATGAACTGTGAAAATACAACCTAAAATATGACCACGATATCTTAGTATGCTATGGCATCATATTGAACGGGTCTCGTAATTTTTATGCGAATGACCCGCTTCACCTCCCGTCTTTGGATTATCAGATCCTAACACTGCTCTATCCCAGTAGTCGCGGATTAGCTCAGGAGAGGATGAAAGAACTCTTTCGACATGATATTGCGAGCTCTAAGACTCTAACTCTTAAGATATGCTGCCGTCGAGATCCTTTTCCAACCTGGGTGTTTCCCGTTTGGGGGCGTGGGACTTCGACGTGTCGTAGGCCACATTGCGAATTATATTTGGGACTACATCTACTGCGGCTTCCTCAAACTCTCATTTCGCCACTACGACCCCCTCAACTCGCTCCTCTTAGACAGTCTAGGAACAACGTAATTCGAATATGCGGATATCAAGGCTGTTAGCGGCTCTTCTCGCTTCGCTGGTGCCAACCGCGCTGGCTCGCTCAAGCACCGGCGACAAGGTGCTGGTGGTCATGGAACCAACGTTGAAGCCGGAGGATTACTCTTTGTTCTTCAACAATCTTCGAAGTGAGTTCGCCTGTTCGTGTCATTTGGACTACAATGTTGACAGAGACGGCACTCTGCGCTAGGCCGTGGCTTCGAGTTGTACTTCCGTGCACCCACCGACAAGATGCCAACAACGATGTCGTATGACGTGCCTCAGTTCTCACATATTGTTATGTTTACTCCTACAGCTAAAAGTACGTAGGGGTTGTCCTGAGGTCACTGCCGAAGTCTGACAACTTGCTTCCCCTCACAGACTTGGAACAGGACGTTTCCCCGCAAGCGCTTTACACGTTAATGCGGGAGAATCCATTCACCAACGTCATTGTCGCTCTCTCACCAAAACGGAACGCCATGTCGGACTTCGCCGCCGAGTTCGCCATCGGTGTCCCTCCACCCAATACACCTCTCATCTCTCACTTCCCCGCCCGCGATACCCCGCACACGCAACTCATCATCGACGCGCCTTCGAAGCCGCACCCACTCTTGAGCAAAAATCTTCCGCCCATTCTCTTCGAAGGGCAGGCCCATATGCTTGGTGATAACCCATTACTATTCCCCATCCTCAACGCACCCGCCGAAAGCTTCAGCACCGATGGGACGGAGGACAGAAGGGCGGACGCTGTTGTAGAAGCTGCTGACAAGGGCGGAGAGGGACTGTGGGCTGGATCTAAGATGAGCGTCGTCAGTGGATTCCAGGCGACGAATGGAGCTCGCGTTACTTTTGTGGGGGGCGTGAAGCTGTTTAGTGATGAGTTCGCAAAAGCTGAAGTGGCACCGTAAGTTTTCTTGGACACTTAGAGGGCTTAGACGTGAAATTCTAAAGCGCCCGCTTCAACAGAGGACAAAGGTCTGGTAATGGCCAGTTCGCTCAGGACATCGCGGCTTGGACATTCCAAGAGACTTTGGTCTACAAAATCGAGAGCGCCACCCATTTCTTGGAGAAGGATGAAACCCGCACCTTACCAGAGAGATACACAATTAACGATCGTGTCGTAAGTCTCAAAGCGAGTGTAGACGGTATCGCCGCGTCAGATGCTGACTACATCGCCCCAGACCTTTGAGCTTGATATCTCCCAGTTCGATCCGATTCAAAACAAATTCCTCCCCAAGTCGAACATCGATGACCTTCAGCTGGAATTTACCATGTTGGACCCCCATATTAGGACAGGTGTCCCGGCTGTCGCTGGCGAACCCGGCAAATACAGTGTCACCTTCCGAGCTCCCGACCGACATGGCGTCTTCAAGTTTGTTGTAAACTACAAACGTAAAGGGTAAGCCCCTTCATTTCAGGCTCGATCATAGGAAGCGTACTAACGACGTTTTTGTGGATCAGAATCACACCTCTGTCTGTCGCTCTTCCAGTCGCAGTGGTGCCACCAAGACACGATGGCTACCCCAGATTCCTTTCGGCGGCTTGGCCGTATTACATAGGAGCTATCAGCACCAGCGTCGGCTTTATCTTCTTCTGCATTGTGTACCTCGGCGCCGAGAGCGCGACCGAGCGAAAGCGCAAGGAGAAGGGCAAGAACAAGGTCGAATAAACGGGGCTCGTCGCTAGCTAGGACTGTTTATGTACACCAGTTTACATTTCGCATTTAAATCGACATAGGACTGGCTCGCAGATTTCAGTCCGGACTTCCGCATTCCCTCCGCGGTGGGCCTCAATGGTCTCAAGTACGATGACCGGGTGAACGCGGAACACTCAGGCTGAGCATGTGTTCTTGTTTGCCCGCGGGCGACAGCTTGAGAACGAAACGCCCATCTGAAATCCGAACATCCCACGGTCGTTCGGCCTCTGTTTCTCTATTCTGTCTCTCGACCGCGTTCTTAAAGGCTTTCAACTCCCACCCGAGCGAAAAGCCTTCTTCTCTCTCTCGCCTCCTCTCGTCACTCTCCCACTACTTTCGTTCTTGTAACCTCTTCCTCCTTACTTCACAACCAAAACGAAATGGCACCGACCACCGAAATCGACTACCTCAAGTCCCTCGTCGAACAGCTGAATGTGAAGATCAAGGC